>CM045935.1:11880341-11908851 GCA_025177825.1 Aechmea fasciata | reverse complement strand
CTTCTAACCATCTTACTAAAATTATTGATACCAACCGCTTAACCGACCCTAATTTTTCTGATTGGCTGCGGAACTTGAGAATCATTGTCAATTCTGAAAAAAATTGCCTATATTTTCACTACTCCTACTCCTGAACTTCCAGCCGATGACAATGAGCAAGAGATGGCTGCTTATGAAAAATGGATAGATGACGATAATAGAGTCAGGTGTTACATGTTGGCGCCGATGAGCAATGAGTTGCAACGCCAACATGAACACATGAACAGTGCGTCGGCCATTCTACTTCACTTACAAGAATTGTATGGTGAACAAAGCCGCTCTACTCGATATGAGATATCGAAGCTTTGTTTCGAGCAAGAATGTCCGATGGCCAATCTGTTAATCATCATTATTTGAAAATGATTGAGGATATAGAGGAGCTTGAGAAGCTCGGCCTACGGATGGACGCAGACTTGCAGACATATTTAATTCTGCAATCTTGACCTGACTCATTTTCGCAGTTCGTAATGAACTTTCAAATGAATAAGATTCAGTGCACTCTCTCAGAGCTCTTGAATATGCTGGTGATAGCAGAGGGAACAATAAAAGGTAATAAAGGGTCGATCTTGGCTATGGAATGAGCTTCATTCTCCAAAAAAAAAAAGTCTAAATGGAGAAACAAGAAATCCAATAAGAAGCCAAAGGCCGATAGCAAAAGACAAGTTCCTAAGAAGGTCACTAAAGGAAAATGTTTCCACTGCAATGGAGATGGCCATTGGAAGAGGAACTGCCCTGAATACCTCGCTAGCCTA
Source organism: Aechmea fasciata (assembly GCA_025177825.1). Taxonomy (NCBI): domain Eukaryota; kingdom Viridiplantae; phylum Streptophyta; class Magnoliopsida; order Poales; family Bromeliaceae; genus Aechmea; species Aechmea fasciata. Next base: position 11,908,060 of record CM045935.1, on the reverse strand, counting down.
AAGGAGAAGCGAAGGACAAGCCTTCTGAAGGTATGTCCAACCTGCTCATTGTTGAGACTAGTCTGTCGGTATGTTCTACTACTACTTGGATAATTGATTCTGCATGCACTTCACACTTGTGCACCTCGATGCAGGGTTTAAGACAAAGTAGAAGGCTAAGGAGAAATCATCCTATGAGTGGGTAATGGAGCAAAAGTTGCTGCATTAGCCATAGGAACCTATCCTATACTTTTACCGTCAGGCTTAGTTTTAGAATTAAAAGATTGTCTCTATGTTCCTAATGCTAGTAGAAACTTAATTTCTGTTTCCTCATTAGCATTGATCTATAAATTTATTTTTGAAATAAATACTTGCTCAATTTATTTGAGAAATAAATTGATAGGCTATGGAACAATGATTGACAAATTATATCACTTGCATATGGATGTAAGTATAAATACAGTTGAGCAGGAAGTAGATGTCGTAGGGTCTAAGAGACCTAGAGAAGAGGTAAATCACAAGTATATGTGGCATCTTAGATTAGGTCACATTGGTGAAGATCGGATTAACAAATTGGTTAAAGATGGCCTCTTAAGTTCATTGGCTTTCGAGCCGTATCCTATTTGCGAATCATGTCTTCAAGGAAAGATGACCAAATTGCCCTTTATTGGACAAGGGGTAAGAGCCACTGAGATACTTGCCTTGGTGCATACTGATGTATGCGGACCATTTGATGTACAAGCCAAGGGAGGTTATGTTTACTTCATCACCTTTACTGAGGACTATTCGCGGTATAGGTATGTCTACTTGATGAGACAAAGTCCGAAGCCTTTGAAAAGTTCAAAGAATTTAGACATGAAGTAGAAAAACAAACCGGAAAGTTTATTAAGATCCTTCGATCGATCGAGGAGGAAAATACTTAAGTTCGACTTTCTAAATTACCTCAAAGAAATCGGCATCATCTCTTAATGGACTTCTCCGGCACTCCACAACCGAATGGAGTATCGAACGGAGAAATCGAACTTTATTAGATATGGTGCGATCCATGATGAGTTTTACAGATTTGCCTATATCACTTTGGGGGTATGCTCTCCTTACTGCTGCATATATCTTAAACAGAGTGCCTTCCATATCTATTTCTACTACTCCATATGAGATTTGGTTTGGTAGCAAGCCGTCTCTTGGTCATCTCAAGATCTGGGGATGTCCAGCTTATGTTAAGAAGCTTAAGACGGACAAATTGGAAGCAAGGTCGGATAAAGGTAGATTCGTTGGTTGTCCCAAAGAATCATTGGGATACTATTTTTATTTTCCCCATGATCAAAATATTATTGTGAGTCGGCACGCCTCTTTTCTTGAGAAACAATTTATTCAAGAAGGAGGTAGTGGGAGGAAAATAGAGCTCAATGAGAATGTCTCTGATAAGCAACGAATCCACAATGATCCACCGGAAATATCTGTTCAATCGGAGCCAACATACACACAACCACTTCGAAGATCTAGTAGAGTCTCCCAACCTCCGACAGATATTTGGGATTTGTCATAGAAGAGGTATGGGAAATGTTTCTAATGGGAGATAAAGATCACAGACATGATCCTACTGGTTATGATAAGGCGATGTCAGACATCGACTCTGAGAAATGGAAGGAAGCTATGAAGTCTGAAATGGACTCCATGCATTCCAACCAGGTTTGGACACTAGTTGATCTACCAGAGGGTATAGTACCTATTGGATGTAAATGGATCTTTAAAAAAAAAAATTGGTTCAGATGAAAAGGTAGAGACCTATAAAGCAAGGCTTGTGGCGAAAGGTTATAGTCAACGAGAAGGTATTGACTATCAAGAGACCTTCTCGCCAGTGGCCATGCTAAAATCCAATCGAACCTTACTTCTTATAGCTGCACATTATGATTATGAAATATGGCAGATGGATGTGAAAACCGCGTTCCTTAATGGATATCTTAAGGAAGATATCTATATGGAACAGCCTCAAGGTTTTACCTCTAGCAAAGATAATCATAAAGTGTGCAAGCTTAGAGATCCATATATGGATTAAAACAAGCATCTCGAAGTTGGAACACTCGTTTCAATGAGGCAATCAAATCGTTTGATTTCATCAGAAATGAGGAAGAACCATGTGTGTATAAAAAGATTAGTGGGAGTGCTGTCACATTTCTCGTATTGTACGTGGATGATATACTTCTAATAGGGAACGACATTGGGATGATGTCATCGGTTAAGTTGTGGCTATCTCAAAATTTCTCCATGAAAGACTTAGGCGATGCGTCCTACATTTTGGGCATCAAGGTCTACAGAGATAGGTCTAGAAGGTTACTCGGCCTATCTCAGAGGATGTACATAGAAGAAGTGCTAAAGAGGTTTAGTATGGAAAATTCCAAAAGAGGTCTATTACCTCTAAGACATGGAATTTATCTCTCCAAAAAGATGTGTCCTAAAACACCAGAGGAGAGAGAACGCATGAGTAGAATACCATATGCTTCAGCTATTGGGAGTCTAATGTATGCAATGCTATGTACGAGGCCTGATATCGCACATGCTGTGAGTGTCACAAGCCGATATCAATCTAACCCGGATTTGGAACACTGGGTTGCAGTTAAGAATATCCTCAAGTACTTGAGAAGAACTAAGGATATGTGCCTGGTCTTTGGAGGTGGTGAGTTGAAGTTGGAAGGCTTTACAGACTCTGACTTTATGTCAGATGTTGATGATAGAAAGTCTACATCAGGATATTTGTTCATATGTAATGGAGGATCGATTGTTTGGAAGAGTTCCAAACAAGAAGATGGGAATGCGCTATATGGGTGATTGGCTTTAGTGCAAGTGGGAGATTGTTAGTTATATGCCCTATAAGCCAATCTCTTTCATAACTTAAAGGGATAATATCAATGTACTTTTCTTTTATGATTAAATCTTGCATTCTTCATTCATATTATTGCCAAATGCATATTTATGAATCGTCCATAGAATTAATAGTAGAAGAATTAACTTTCTAAGAAGTTAGAAATTTGAGACATATATTCTTCTGTAATTAATTCTTAAATGCTCCTGATCATAGGATTATCACGAGGGCGGTGGTAAATCCGGATAAGATCAGTGTACGCTGTACTTCCCTTATGAGATGGCGAGTCTCAAGTTATTAGTGTGGTGACACTAGAGTAAGCATACAGGTGAATGTTGGAGAACAATTTCACTGAGCGTGACCAACTATAAACAATCACATGGATGTCTACTCACTCGTCAGTGAATTGTTCCATACTGTAGTAGTGTGAGTGATCCTTTGACCTGAGGCACCACGGTTATCTTGCGTGTGGGTTATTGTAGTTTGACTGTGTAAATACTTATACTCTAATCATGGGTTAAGTCAACACATGTTGGCTGCAGTGGGTCATACGTGGAGGTAGGTGTGTGTCAAGATGGAATCTATCACCCTTGGTAGAGAGGTAATTGTCCTATGCTATATGTTTTACAAGTCCTTGGCCAAGGCAGTATGATTTTATGGAAAGGAGTTTCCATATTATGTGTTAATCAGATAAGGCATATGATTGAGTAATGTGGTTTGACGAGTTATCCATAACCTCGACTCAATCGGGATAAGTGATAGAAGGATTTTACCACACGGTAACTACACTTAGAGGTTCTGTCTATTATTAATTCTAATTGGATTGCCACGATATACTGCTAGGTGTCACTCGTGGATTGTGGGACCCATGAGAGTAATTAAGACATTTAATTACACTCAATTGGGAGAGCCAAAAAGGTTTTGGTCCATCGAGAAGAGTTCCGATGGTGACACTAAAAGAGTTTAGTGTCACATCTCACTACCAGATAGAATTGAACCTATGTGGTCACACACAATAAAGGCTGCGTGTGATCAAGTGCTTGGAAATTAATAGAGATCATTTTGCTAAAGTAGCAAAGAAAGGATTTACTTGCTAAGTTGGTTAGCAAGAGGGACCAATTTGTGAAATTGAAAGTTGTTGAGTTAAATGCAATTGTTGCATGCGATGCACTTGCACTTAAATTATTCTCTCATCAACTCAATTAAATTTTAATTGAGGAGTTATGAAGTGAAAGGAGAAGAGGATGAATAATACTCTCTCTTAATTAATTCTCGTACAAATTTGTTGGGAGATGAAAACGAGTAAAGATTAAAGAAAGAAAAGTTTTCTCCGTATTAATTGGCGTATTAAGTGGAGGAGAGTTTTCGATTTCTTTTCACTCTATCTTTCCTTCATCACTAAATGAGAGGAGTTTACTTTCCTCTCATTTATGACGACGGTTTTCTTTCTTTTCTTTTCTCTTCACTTGTTTTCTCGCCATAAGGAGAGTTTATTTGCACCTCATTTATGGGCCTTATGCCTATAAAAGAGATTCGAAATAATCTCTCTCAATTACAACAACGCAAAAGCGAAGTGCGAGAAAAAAAGAGAGAAAATTCTCCCAATCATATAAAGCTCTCTTTTAATCATAGGAGAGTGGCCTCCTATATTAATTGATCACTATAGTTAATCCTCTTCGAATTGCTAGCACAATTTTGAGGATTAATTTTTCTCCACATTGACACAAGATATCACGAAAGAAGTTTCGAGATTACACCGTGATTGTGTGAAGCATGATCCTGAGTGCCTTGTGTGGATACATATAGAGGCCGAACATTTGTGCGGCTCAAAGGACCAGAAGTTCAGATCCACATCAACCGTGAAATAATTTCGGTAATTTGCACAGGTTGAAATTCAAACCCTTCTTCTAATTAGATTAGAATAATAATTTTGTGTCACACGAGATGATCTTGGTACATATATATATACTAATATCATAAATGTTATGATATTACAGTACATATGATTGGATCATATTTTATAAATTTTTATTTCCGCTGCATTAAATGCACATGCAGATGCATATATTTTCTTACACTAACATCCTGATGGGCATTATCCAACCACCCACTTGTACTGGACATGATAAACACTCCCTGTTGACGTCAAACGTCGACTCAGGGCCTTTAACTTGCCACGTATCACTCGCCTCTATGGGTATGTCATGCATGTGTGCGAATGATCTACTGATAAATGAATGAGTGGCTCCAGTATCAAATATGGCCCTAGAGCGAATTCCATTAATAAGAACCATACCTGCCACAAGGCGATGCTCCTCTGCCTCAGCAGGCTCCTCAGCTTGGACCTGAGCGGCGAACACTCGTCCGCCGGGCCGATCGCGTCGCTTCAGCTTGACGCGGCGTCGAAGCGCGTCCCGCCGACGCAGCCACGGTGGAACTCCTCCATACCCGCCGTGCCGATGCAATCGAGGGAGCGGGCGAGGCTCCTCCTCCCGGGCAATCGCGTACAAAATGCCCTGGTTGCCCGCATTGGTAGCACCTGCCCCGACTCTTCTCGCAACGCGACACCGGGTGGTCACCTCCACAAATGATGCACCGTCATGCTCCACGGCCCTTGGATTGAGTCCGCGGATACTTCGGGGGCTTCCCCCCGAACCGCCGCCCTGGCGCTTCTTGCCTTTGTCCTTAGACTCGGCCAATATCTCGCGCTTCTCCCGAATGTGGGCGTCACCGTGCTCGGTCCAAAGCGCACGGTCGAAGACTTCCGCGTAGGTCGTGAGCTTCAATATCTGCACGGCCTTATAAATCCCCGCCGAAGTCCTCGCAAGAACCAATCGGCCCGGTCCCGGTCCATCTTTTACTACATCCGGACGCGATCGATAATGTGGGAGAATTCTCGTTCATAGTCCGCCACCGAGCGGTCTCCCGCTCCAACTTGCGGAACTTCTCCTCGGAGCTTTCACTTCACCGTGTCGGGGAAGTGATTGGCGAATGCCTCCCTCTTGAACTCCTCCCAATCCATTGGCGGAAGGTCGAAAGGACGATCCCTCTTTATCCTTTTCCACCGCACCTTCGCCGCCTTACCCATACGTGAGTAGCGAGGTACACCTTGTCCCTCTCCAAGGTGCTCAAGTCGTCGAAGAAGGTCTCCATTGAGTCGACCCACGACTCGACCACCTCGGGTTCCACCTTTCCGCCTTCGAAGATCGGCGGTTTAAGCTTGTTCAGCTTCATAAGAGCCGCCAGTGCGCGCTCCTTATCCGCCTCCTCGGTCGTTGCATCGGGTGTTGCCGAACCCGACGCCGCTTGAGGAACCAGTTCCAGCGGAGGGCGTGCCGTCACCGGGACTGCCGGGATACCCCCACCCTCAGCCGCTTCAGGTACGCGGGCCGGGGGCACCGGTAAATCACGGCCCTCAGTAGCCGCCGCCGCCGTCGTCACGGCCAGTTGCCGCTCCATCAGCTCCTGGAGCTGCTCGAACTGTCCAGCTAGGGCAGTCACTTGCGCCCGTAGCGGCTGCACTTCACTTGGCCCCACCTGCTCGGGGGCCGCCGCCTGCTCTGTCACCTCGGGAGGCGGTGCCGGAATGGGGTTCTTTCGGGGGCGTCCTCTAGGTGCCATAGCCCCTGAAAACACAACACTTTGGTTAATTACTTAACCAACATTTCGTCCTAAGTTCGATACTTAACGAATAACACTGAAATCGGGCGGAAGCACACAAGTGTACTCGCTCCCGTCTCTCGGCATCATGTTGACGGCCGCCAACACAACCACCTCGAGACAAGGGCTCACACCACTTGAATCTTATCTCTAGCCACTACTAGAGACATTTCAACCTTTCGACCCCATCAAATTAACTTCCGCCACTCGGCATAGGTTCACGTTCCACTCACGCACCTATTAGCCTTAGGGTTTCCATCCTAGGGTCTCCTAGGTCATCCTAAACTCTCTCTTACTTGCCCTTGTTGCTCTGATACCACAGCTGTCACGCCCCGCCCCGAAAATCGCTACCCATTTGGTCCGGTTCGGCGCAACGAGCGGACGCCGGACGGACAGCACCTCCCCTGCCCGCCCAAGGCTTAACAACAGATTGTGTACATGAATTCACCCAGGAAAGCTAAATTCAAAACATACACAATCGACGAGGGGCACAAACAGTGCCAACAACTAGAACAAGTAATCCATAAGTAATACACAAGTGAAGTAAAGAGAGAATACTACTAGCTATTACATCATATTTACTGGATTTACATTTGCATCCCAAAATGATTACATGTTCATTTAACCTCGAATAGGTACATAGTTCTTCCAAAACGTAAGCATCTAGATACAGGGTATTCTAATGCATAAAGGAAAGCTACTAATGTAACTACCACGATCCTCACTGATCGGGGGCGACGCCCTTGCCGCGGTCCTCGCCCGATGTACCTGCGCCAAACACTGGAAATAGGGTGGGGTGAGAACTAACTTCCTTAGTACCTAGAGGGCTCGGCCACCGGCTCCACCGATCTCCCCACTAGGTCCAAGTGGGCACAAGTAACACTACTAGATATGTAGATATATATATATCTGAAAGCTGTAAACTGCATAATAGGAAATCTATGCTACTATGCCCATAATCTTTAAATTGTATGCATGCATCAAATAGTAAAGATTATTAACATGCTAACAAGTCTTCACTATGTTCAACAATGACTGTTCAATGTTAACATTAATATTTCCATTACCCAATCTGTGGCGATACCCTTGGGTTCGCCTACGCCTCACATATGAATCCCTTTTGGGGAGGAGGCTCCACGTGCACTCCAAGCCCGGGATTGTCTGTGGACCTCCACGTGGTCCCGATCGTGCGACACTCCGGCGTACTCGACGACCCCGCTGGCTATACCACCACGAGACCGTGAGCTTGATCTATCCTCTCCACGTGAGGATACCCTACCGACTAGGGCCAACGGTTCTCTCGAACTCCACTATTCCGACCAACAAGAATATGTACTTAGCTTTACTAAGATCTATGTTCACGAGCCATTTCTCTTGGGATTTCACCTATCGTATCTGTCACGCCCGCCCGAAACCGCTACCCATTTGGTCCGGTTCGGCGCAACGAGTGACGCCTGACGGACAAAGACTCTCCCCCGCCCGCCCAAGGCTTAACAACGATTGTGTACATGAATTCACCCGAAAACTAAATTCAAAACATACACAATCGACGAGGGCACAAACAAAGGCCAACAACTAGAGCAAGTAATCCACAAGTAATACACAAGTGAAGTAAAGAGAGAATACTACTAGCTATTACATCATATTTACTGGATTTACATTTGCATCCCAAAATGATTACATGTTCATTTAACCTCGAATAGGTACATAGTTCTTCCAAAACGTAAGCATCTAGATATAGGGTATTCTAATGCATAAAGGAAAGCTACTAATGTAACTACCACGATCCTCACTGATCGGGGGCGACGCCCTTGCCGCGGTCCTCGCCCGCTGTACCTGCGCCAAACACTGGAAATAGAGTGGGGTGAGAACTAACTTCCTTAGTTCCCAGTGGGCTCGGCCACCGACTCCACCGATCTCCCCACTAGGTCCAAGTGGGCACAAGTAACACTACTAGATATGTAGATATATATATCCGAAAGTCAGAATCGCATAATAGGAAATCTATGCTACTATGCCCATAATCTTTAAATTGTATGCATGCATCAAATAGTAAAGATTACTAACATGCTAACAAGTCCTCACTATGTTCAACAATGACTGTTCAATGTTAACATTAATATTTCCATTACCCAATCTGTGGCTTGGGTTCGCCTCACGCCTCACATATGAATCCCTTTTTGGGGAGGAGGCTCCACCGCACTCCAAGCCCGGGATTGTCCGTGGACCTCCACGTGGTCCCGATCGTGCGACACTCCGAGTACTCGACGACACCGATGGCTATACCACCACCGACACCGTGAGCTTGATCTATCCTCTCCACGTGAGGATACCCTACCGACTAGGGCCAACGCTTCTCTCGGAACGCCACTATGCCGACCAGCATTAACATGTACTTAGCTTTACTAAGATCTATGTTCACGAGCCATTTCTCTTGGGATTTCACCTATCCCTATGTCCAAAGACCTCTAGTGTCAAATACACTATGTTAATGCCACTCGTCATGTTCTTTACATTAGATGCCACTCGATCTATGTCACTAGATAACCCTCGAGTCCATCTCTTTCTTAGCACTATAGAATCCGATGTCCAGACCCAATCCTCACCTATCCATTCACCTAGCATTCCAAGTACACTAGACTATCACTAGAAAGCATAAGGAATAGTCTAACATGCATTTCTATTATGCTAACATGCAAGAGATGAAATTAATACAGTTCTAAGACATAGAAAGGAGTTCGAAGTATTCGAGTGTCACCCCCCACCTTTTGGGATGTCCCACGTAGCAACAACGTCACTTTCGTTGCCTCAAATCTCTACTTTGACTCCTCGGCCAATTTTCGAAGCTAGAAGCCTCTGTTCGGCTCGGATCGCTCAAACCGTTCGTCGGGTCGACGAACTGTCGCTGCCCACGCGTTCGTGGACCTAACAATATGTTAGAAATGAGGTTAAAAGAGATCAAAACCTCATCCTAAGAAAAGCCCCAATTTGAGCCCTAGATTTTGCCCCGAGCGAAATCCCGCGTTAGAGCCCAAATTACTTGTGCAAATCATCTCTTAGGATGCCTAGGGTTCCATAAAAATTATCCCTAGAGGATTTAGAACACTCTAGGAGGAGTTACCATGAAAAACCCTCAATTTGGAACCCTAGGTTTACACACTAGCTAACCCATTTGATCAAAGCCCTAAAACATGGGTTTGATCTCATTACAATCAAGCTAGGGTCCCATTTGGCCCATTTCCAAGCATAGAAACCCAAAACCCTAAGTTCTATAGTTTAGGGTTCAAGAGAGCTCACCTCTAGGTAGCTCCAAGCCAAGAAGAAGGTGAGGAAGAGGATGGAGAACTCCTTCTCTAGCTTCTTCTCCTTCTTCTTCTTCCTTTTTCTCCTTCTTCTTCTTCTTTCTAGAGAGAGAGAGGGAGAGTGTGTTGGTGTGTGTGTGAGAGGGAAATGAAAGAAAGAGAGGGAGAAATGCCCTCTATAACCCTCTATTGTAACAAAATGCCACTAGCCCCCTCAACTTTGCAAAATGCCCAAAACTGGGCATTCTGCGCAGCTGGGATCCGGATCCCGTAAGCCAAAAATGGCATTCTGCGCGGCTGGGATCCGGATCTGGCCCATGGGATCCGGATCCCGTAAGCCAAAATGGCATTCTCCGCGGGCCGGGATCCCGATCACAAATGGGATCCGGATCCCGTAGGCGCATTTTTCAGACTTAGCCAAATTTTCACTTTTTCACCGTTTTCGCTCGTTTTTGCTCGTTCGACCTCCGATTCATTTCAAATCGAGCCGAGACTTTCCAAGCATGTTTTCGAGCACGTTTTCATCGTCCTTTCATCCACGCTAATGCCGGATTTAGCTCAAGATCCAACATAGCTTTTCGGGTTTCGTTTTCGCGCCTATGTGCACAAAACGCTCGAATGCTTCAAAACTTCACCGGGAGCAACTCCGGTGCGCTTTTGGCCTTCGGATCAACTTCGAACTTTCCGAAGTCCATCCCCTCGACAACCAGTCGATTCTAAACGTGGTGCAACTCTCGAATTTCGAGAATTCACTTCCTTACATGTACTGTCAATATTGCATCATTCATTTACTTTTTGTGATATTCGTGCATATTCTTTGATTTACCATGATTTGTTTCTTTTGAATCTTATGACTTGACCTTGATTGATCCATGATTTGTTTAACATTGTCTTATTCAATTCACTTCTTCTATGTCATTTATTTTGAACTTCTACATCTTCTAGAAACTATCTCTTTATACTTGTTAAATTAGCACATCTTTCTTGAACTATCAAAATTGTATTGAGTTTATTTGATTATTTGCATGATGAGAAAAATGAATTTCCCTATTTTCAGAAATCACAATACTATTCTCTCATTGAGGGTTGCACTAGTTGAGGGGGAGTAAACTTGGAATCAAAATTGGAAAAACAAAAGATGTGAAAAGAGTTACATCCCCTCAGGAAGTGTGAAAACTACCACCATATGGAGGAAAGAGCTACCACCCCGGTCGTCCGGTTAGTGTGTGCAACTACCACATGTTTATATCAATGCATTTATGAAAATTAGAACAAAAGTCAAGTTCAAACATTGAGAAAATTGAAAGATGATATAAGGTGGTTTGTAAAAAGATGCTCAAAGAGCCACTCCTTAGGTTCAATGTGTGCATAACTCCATTGGACAATATTCTTGTGCTTATTTCAGTTAATGGGATCTACGTTAGTCTTTATTTGTGCAAATTTGAAGATTAAAATCGGTGCAACTATTTTTTAGATCTTGGTAGATGTGCTCAATTTTGCGGTATACTTAGTTTTTGATTGATGTAGGGTTCAACGTTATGACATTTGTGAATTTTATTAAATTAGATTTTGTTGAACTCATTCATAAAAATTATGTCAAAAAATTATTTGGTGCTCAATTTTTCAAAAAATTACATTTTGTTGATCTTGAGGCTGCGAAGACCGGTCTCTGTCTGCGAAGACCGGTTGCCCCGACCGCACAGTGCGCAGGAGAGTGTGAGGATCGGTCTCAGCTTGTCAAGACCGGTCTCACCGCCCCGACCAGCTATATGTAGCTAGGCCTGAGGTCATTTGTTCACTACTCTTTTACAAACTTTTCTTCTCCCTTTCTCTCTCTAAAGACTTCAGAGGTCCTCTTCCATTTCTACAGTTTATATCCAAAAATTAGAGGTTTTGGTGCTTCATGGTATTAAATCCTTTATACTCTGTTTGGAACTGGTTTTGTTGCTTCATTTATGCTCAATCATGTTTAGATTACATTTCTACTTGATCTCTTTCATGTTTTTCCCATAGATCTATTTGATTTTTTTATCAAACTCTAGTTTTTGCACTGTTTACTGGAAATTTCCGAAAATTGCTACCTGTTTCATGATTTTTATGCATAATTGATAGTATTATTTACAATGTGCATGGCCTTAGGATCATCTAGACTTGTTTTTGAAAGTTTGACCAATTTTTCCTAATTATTGATATGTATATATTCAATGTGTTTGCATATACCTATGTAAACAGGGGTTTTTCTTTTTCGACCATGAATTCGTGGATCTTGGTGCTGGTTGTTCTCATGGCCGGAGGTGGCCACGGTGGGAAGAGGCGACGCTCTTCGGCTCAGCAGCCGGTTGAGCCACCGGCCGAGGACGTCGGAAGTGAATACAATCCGGGCGACGAGTCGGCACCGGAATCAGAAGAGGATTGGGAAGCACTTACTGTTGAAGTGCGTTCCAAGAAGAAAGAACAGGAGAAAGGAAAAGGGAAAGAGAAAGCGACAGAAAAGTCTAAGGGGAAAGGAAAGACAAAGGAGAAATCAAAGGGAAAAGGACAGGAGAAAGTTCAGGAAACGGAACCAGTGATTTATACTCGTGGTCAGCGAAAGGCAATCGGTATTGCGATCCGTGAACCTGGTTCTGAGTCTCCTCCTCGCGCGCCAGAAGTGCCTGTCGATCCTCGCCGACGCTCGATGTACTCATCGAAACATTGCATCGGAGAGCGCGTAGTCGGCGTTGCAAACCTCTTTGAGAAAGTTCTAGGATTTCAAGCCCTATTTGAGAATGGAAACCTCCATGCCATCTGTGACTTCCCGGAGCAGATGTGATATGGTCTTAAGCTGATATGGGAATTTTACATAAGGGTCGGGCACTTAGATGAGTCGGATGGAAGTCCGTTCTGTTTCACCACATCGGTTCGGGGTGTTGAGATGATGATTACACCCGACACAATAGCCTCGGTGCTGGAAGTAGTCGCTCGGATTGATGGAGTTGAGTACTTACATGCTGGATTTGATTGAGTCCGAGATTGGCGCAGAGTGATGACTGCTATCTGCGTCCCGGGGGCCGACAATAATAGAGTGTTAGTACTTTCCAAGGACTTGAAGTTGGAGTATAGATTTCTGAACTTTGTTGTTTGCTACAACATAATGCCCTTAGCAAACACAAAGGTAATCAAATGGGATCGAGTGTTATACATGTATCTCTTGGGACATCCAGAGATTGTTCAAGAGAGGAACATTAACTTGAATGTTTCATTTCTTATCTAGAAGAGAACATTGCAAAGGACATCAAGACGTTGAGTTAGAATGACAGATTACCGTTTCCACTACTGATCATGCGGATCCTTCGTCTTTTCGAGGTTGACGTTCGCATTCATCCTACGAGCATTCATGGGGTGCGATTAGTGGGACGACTATGGCGAAGTCGTCAGTTCAGCTACGTTCTCATCAGCCTTCACCGCCTCGTGATCCAACTCCTGCTCCACCTCGTACTCCTACACCACCAGCTGCTGGGTCAGACAATGACATTTTCATATCTTCTGTGTATCGTGAGCAGCAGCGATTATCAGGGGAGCTCGAACGTCTGAATACAGAGCAAGCTTGCATAGCGGCGGATCAATCAAGACTTATAGAGGATCAAGCACGACTATCGGCTGACCAAGCTCAGATCGCTAGTGATGTCGCGAAGCTAAACAAGAAAGTCGGTCGGATGTCTCACCTTTTGAGGATTCTCGAGAAGATGGGTTGTGGCAGTTCCGACCTGCCTCCACCTGGCAACGACTCGGACTAGCTCTACTCGAGACCCTCTTTTGTCATTTTGGCTCTTTCGGACAAAAAGGGGGAGATGGAGATGGAGATGATTGTTTTTGGATGTGGATAGGATGATGATGATGATGATGACTCTTAGATGCTTTACTCTTAGATGCTTTTGATGTTTTGACTTTGACTTGGGATATTCTGATATTTTGTAACTATGACTTTGACTTTGATCTTTAATGAAAATTCTTGAATCTTGATTGTGTTTTTGAGGATGTTTTGCAGAACTGGTCAAGACTTCAAGACTCCTGTCTAAGTCATAGAGTTTGTAATATGATTGAAATTGTAATTTTATTTTTGTTGGATTGGTCATGCAGGGGGTTATCGTTTGGTGGTTGCAATAATCCTCATCTTTCTGTTTTTTGAGAGTTGTACGGGCTTTGGACTATGTTTTGTCACGAAATCGCCAAAGGGGGTGATTGTTAAGGATTTTATAGGTTGGCGAATTTCATGAAGTTACGGAGTCTTAAAGAAGTCGAAGAAGGACTTTGAAGAAGATACTAATCGAAGACCCAAAACTCAACCGAGAAGCTCGGCGCCTGATGTATGATTTACAGATCATTTATGGTGATTTAAAGTGGTAAAAAGTATTTAGAAGACTTAGACTACACTTTAAGTTGATAAACTTTCAAATCTGAAGTTTTCTATCGTGAGGGACCGGTCTCTGAATTGAAGACCGGTTCCCGTAAGGTGTCTCTTGCGTAGCATTAAATAGAGACCGGTCTTGGAGTTGAAGACCGATTCCCGTACGTTGATAAAACGTGTGACGCAAGTGAAGACCGGTCCCTAGGGACGTAGGATCGTACCCTCGTAGCTGAAGACCGGTCTTCAGACTTAAGACCTGCTCCCGTAGGCTAGGAATTCTGCTACGCAACTGAAGACCGGTCTCGAACCCGACAGACCACACCTTAAGAGACCGGTCTCACAAGTGGAGACCGGACCCTGGTTGCGTGAAAACTTCTAAAAATAGCTTTTCGCAATCCTAGTCTATTTCTAAGTCTTCTAAATATATAAATAAGCCATGGGGAATTCAATAATGTGTAGGCTTTGAGTTTAGATCCGTTTGAAACCATAGAAACTCATTTTAGAGCTTTATGATTCAATTCTTAAAGCGAGTTTCGTTTTGTTGATCATTGATTTGATTCTAGGCTTTTATTTTAATTGTTCCTTCATGAATCAAGTCGATAATTAACTAAAAGGAATTCCCTCATAGCTTATGGTTCTCTAACGTTAAGATCACCACAAATCATCGTTTTTAAGAGCTCCGGATGGAGGTTTTGCGCGGGAATCGCGTGTGAGGCCGAGGATTCGGTGGACGCATCGAGGAGTCGAGGCATTGGCGCAGCAAGGAGTTGCGGCGTGATCGATTGAAGGAGTTCGATCGATCGAGGACCGGCGAAGGAGATCCACGTTGAAGAGTCGGTAAATTCGGTTGGGTAATCGGTATATCACCTTGTACTCAATTATTTCTTAGTGGATTTTTCGCGTGATCGATCCCGTCGGTTTTTCACTCCGCTTTGGAGTTTTCCCACGTAAAAATCTCGGTGTGTTGATTTTATTTTCCGCATTTACTTTAAAATTGCATCATGATTTTTAATTTGTCCTTTTACACCTATTCACCTGTGACGCCCCAACTTCCCACGGGGTCACCCATCCTAGGACTACTTCCGTTCTAGCACGCTTAACTTTTTTAACCTCTTGGGTCTTGCCACCACCCAAAATGTTTAAGCCAGGTTAAAAGTTTAGCCCTATTATATCTTATATATAGGACTACCTGGGGTCTCACAATCTCCCCACCTTTAAACCCTGACGTCCTCGTCAGGCTCAGACTCTCAAGTACCAGGCGATGTGAGACTCGTCTCGCTAGCCCGTCATCCAGACCCTGGCTCAGCCGAGACTCATCTCACACTTCCGGCTGGTAATTGGCTCTGATACCATCTGTGACGCCCCAACTTCCTAGGGGGTCACCCATCCTAGGACTACTCCCGTCGTAGCACGCTTAACTCTCTTAACCTCTTGGGCCTTGCCACCACCCAAAATGCTTAAGCCGGGTTAAGAGTTTAGCCCTATTATATCTAATATATAAGACTACCTGGGGTCTCACATCACCCCCTCTAGGTGTTGATTACCTTTTAGATCCTTGGGATCCATAACCTACAAAGGGCAGCGCAGTTCATGGCTTTTATTTTCAGAAATTTTATTAAAGTCTTAAAATCGAACATCAAACAAATGGGCCGATTTAATAACGGGCGATGTGCCGCCATCCTTCCCCGCCCTCCAACGCTTCACCTTCATTTGGAGGGGACTATTAACTGATTATATTAACAAATAAAGAAAGAAAATTTTTACTGGTTATGGACTTGTTGCACTGGTGCTAGCCTAAGGATGCACTTTTAGAAGGGCTGTTGCACCATTTCTCCCGGCGGTGCTCCTTCACGTTGCACTATTATCCCTATTGTGTGGCGTGCAGTCTTTGTGATTTAGCTTCAGAAATTTTATTAAAGTCTTAAAGCTGAACACCAAACAGCGAGGCCGGCGAATAGCGGGGCGAACGTGGTCCGATTTTTGAAAAAGCGGGAGATGGCGTAAAGCCCATGGAGCCGCATTTAATGCCCGCTATGTAGCATACCGAACTTCTAAAGTCTTGATGTTACGGGGTATGTTGGCTTAAAAGGCCTTTGGAATGGTTCCGGCAAAGTCCAGAAGCTTTTGGGTGTTTTCGGTACACGTGGATGCGAAAACAGGACCCGAAAGGCTATGTTGGGCCGTGAGCTAAATCCGGCAGTAGCGCAGATGAGATGATGATGTGGACAAGATCAAAATCATGCGTGGGGAGTCTCGGTGCGATTTCAAGTGAATCGGAGACCTACGGAGCCAAAAGTGAGTTGAAACGGAGATGAAATGGACGAATCTGGAAAAATGGCTATGTCCTTGGAGTGCTGGATAGAAGGATCTGTGAGGTCCAATCCCCTCAGCAAGGACCGGTCCTCCAGGGTCCGGTCCCTCAGATAGGGACCGGTTCCCGTACGCGTGAAAAATGGTCAGCAGAAGTCCTACAAGAGATTTGCTCTCGGGGACCGGTCCCTCAGGAGGAGAGGCCAGTCCCCGTACGCGCAATGGTGGAGCAAGCTCTGGGGGACCGGTCCCTTAAGGGGGGAGACCGGTCCCGGTGTGCGCAGGCTGAGAGCAAACCTCTCGGGGGCCGGTCCCTGGCTGGGGAGATCGGTCCTCGAGCCCGAAACGCCAGCCTAGGCAAAGGCACGGATGCAAAGTTGAGGGACTAGCTGGTAATTATAGCAAGGGTTAAGTGAAAAAGAGAGGGTGATCTCTCTCTCTCTCTCTCTCTCTCTCTCTCTCTCTCTCTCTCTCTCTCACTCCTCATCTCTCTCTCTCCCTCTCTCGTTAATCGAAAGAAAGAAAGAAAGAAAGAAAGAAAGAAAAGGGAGAAGCAAAAGAAGAAAATGAAAAAGATAAAGGAGGAGATCAAGGTGGAGATCACCATGGCCATCTTCTTCATCTTCCTTGTGCAAGAGAGCAAGCTTAACAGGTAAGCTTCTAAGCTCTCTCATGGTAGATCTTTAAGGAGTGGGTTTTAAACCCTAGATCTATGGTTTTGATTTCCTTATGAGTGTAGAAACCTCATAGTAGCCGAAGAACGCATGAAAATCATATTTTCTTCATAGGGCTCTAATACTCGATTTCTAGGGTTTGTTCTAAACACCCTAAGAATGGTTCCAAGGCTTCTAGATGAGTTTCTAGATGTTGAACAAGCTCTTTTTTGCTTGTTCTAGAGATCAAAATGGTGGGTTTTGCATAAATGCAAACCTAGGGTTCAAAAAGAAATTTTTGCAAATAGATTAGATCGATCTCATTTGACCTCTTGTAAACCTAATTGGGGTATAACTAACGCGTTGGCGTGCTCGGTTCGGTGATCCAACGAGCGTACGCAAAGTTATTGACGAAATACTATATTTTTAACAGATGGCCGCAGCACGCGAAATAGAAGCCCAAAAATCGTGAGATCGGATCCGGGGCATCTTGAAGTCGTGGAATAATGCCAGGACATCTCGGATCGCGAATTGGTGGCCGTTCGGTTGGTCGCGCAAGAGTTCGGGCCGAACCAAGCCACGGGTGCCGCGGGCGGCCGATTGCAAGTGTCGACGAGCAATCGGAGAGCAAGACAGGTGGGTTGTGTTTACCGAAGCGACTAAGTCACCTGTATGTCTAAGAATGACATAAGTTCATGTTAATGCATATAAATGCCAAACGATGCATGTGTAGAAAATGCATGTTAGTAACATAAAGTTAAATGCTAAGTAGATGCATATGATGAACATAATAGATAAATGCGAAATGTTGCATGAATGCATGCTTAGCATAGTGAGTACATGCTAGATGTATATGGATAAATGCATGTAAATGAATCTATAACTCTAGAGTGAGTAGAGAACTCGAATGTTGAATGCTCGATTGGACAATTAGGATGTCGAATAGATCGAGTGGTATTTAACCTAATGTTAGAGAACATAGGTTATAGTAAACCTAGAGTAAAATGGAACTAGGCGTGTGGCATTGAACCTAGTGTCAAGGACATAGGTTGAACAGGAAGGCATGAACCTAACGTTAGTAAACATAGGTCAAATCAGGATGACATTTAACCTAATGTTAGAGAACATAGGTTATAGTAAACCTAGAGTCAAATGGACCTAGGCGTGTGGCATTGAACCTAGTGTCAAGGACATAGGTTGTGGACATTGAACCTAGAGTTAAGTCAACCTAGGTTATGTGGTAAAGGAAGTGGACCTAGAGTCAAGTAGACCTAGGTTGTAAAGGATTATGGGCCTTAGTGGGTCAACTCTTGAGGGTTAAGACCAACCAGCAAGCTATATGGAACGGATTCCGAAATTCCGAGATTTGGACACCGAGGCGGGTGTCGGGCGTGTGCGACGATTTCGCCGTCTAAGGATATACCACTGTCGTGGCGTGTGTGATGATTTCGCCGTCGGATAGGTGAGCCTAGTTGAGTTCTATACCGGTTGAGCCGAGTTGAGGATCAGACCACTGGTTGACTCGAACCACTGACGTGGTGTGTGCGATGATTTCGCCGCCGGGTGGCTAGGTCATAGAATGCGGCAAGCTGTTGAAAGCTTAGGTGCTTGTAAAACGTCCATCACCTCGAGCCAGACAGTGCGCGGATTATCCGCAGTTGATTGACTCAAGACCGAATCGGGCGGCATAGTGAGCTAAGGTAAAGATAACCTTAGAAGTGACTTGCTAATAAGCATAAAGTGCCCAGAATAAAGAGTATGAGCGGCTAAATCTAAGAATTAGCTCATGATAGCAATAAGCGGCTAATGTAAGAATAGCAAAAATGTAAAGTAAAGTTAACAACTATTTGATAGTTGCATATCGCATATTGTGAGGCATGTTTTCTGTTAGTTGTATAGTAACATCATATATATATGTATGTGGATATTTTGGAGTAACATGTTTGCAGTGCCTCCTTGGACCTATTGGTCGAGCTTTTTCCTTGGGTGGCCGTACCCACTGGGAACTATAAAGTTGGTTCTCACCCCACGTTGTTTTGGGGTGTTTTTTAGATACACACGTGAGCGGCGCAGCAACAGCGCGAGGCAAGGGCGTAGCTCCGTAGATAGCGCCCTACCCCAGAGACCGGAGATAGAAGTACCCCAGTCGGCTAGCTAGGGGTATAGAAAGTGACAGAATAAAACTTGTAAACAATGATGTAATAACTAGATTGTATTAGGAGGTTGAATGCAAATGAAAATTATAATTTGTGATGAATGCTTGTAATAGCAGTAGTTGTATTTATGTTTTTGATACTTCCTTATGCAATCTCTCACTGTGGTATGTTTCTGTTTGGAACCCTTGTAATTGTATTCATTGCGACGCCGACACTGTGGAAAATTCTCGTTCTGTCGGCCATGGCGCGTGCCCAAACCGACCAAATAGGGTGCTCAGGGCGTGACACGCCGTACACGTACGGCAAGGTATACGTATGTCTTGGAATACGCGGAAGGCGCCTGTATACGAGGAGCATTTTACTCAGGCGACTGAAAAGGCGGACCGAATCTATAAAAACGAAAAAGATGCACGGCCCGATTTTGCAAAAGCCTAAAACTAGTGGATATTTTATGCAAATTGGTTCTTCATTAATGATGTACCCTCCTAAAAATATTCTGAAATTTTAAAATAATAAAATATAAATTTTTGAAACTCAAAAAGAAATGTGGGCCCCCTAGGGTTAAGTGAGTGGTTGGTTAAATAGTATGACCTAACGGGTGAAAATCATCAAAGGGGTGGATCTAATGGTGGAAAACTTGGTAGCACCGAGTGCTTCGTGCTATTGATAGCATAGCAGCCGGACTCTATATATATATATATATATATATGAGTTGAGCTAGAATACTCTTAAGAGTACCGAGCCCATTTTACTCTCGAGTTGTTTTCGATGATAGAGCTTTCAAATTGACGATCGGATCCGTTAAATATGATCTAAACCATTTAAACTACCTAGAAATCAAATTTCACGCACTTTCGATATTGTTCTTGTATCCATCTAGAAAAAATGAATGATTGAAAATGAATATTCTTTAAAAAATGATGATATGAGTCTTGTAATCAAGATCAAGAGTATAGATCTTGTTTTAAATAGTTTAAAGAATTTTCTAACAAAAATTCAATTGATTTGTATATCTTTACACCGTTAAACGAGAAAATGTCTCTTATCCACCATTAAAATTACAAATTTTGAAATCCTTTGATCATTAGGCAAATGATGTCGAAAATATTTGAAATTTGATTTCTAAATACTTTAAGTGGTATAGATCATGTTCAACGGAGCCGATCATCAATTTGGAAGCTCTATCATCGAAAACAACTCGAGAGTAAAATGGGCTCGGTACTCTTCAGAGTATTCTAGCTCAACTCTATATATATATATATATATATATAGGCTAGGGCTACTATCATATTAATAGGATAGAAGGATTTGTCCTATCAAGTTTCTAACCCTTGGATTAGAAATTGTAGGGTTAGGATGATATTAGTCGGTTAGAGTTGAATGGTCCCCCTAGGGTTGAGTGGTCCCCACTGGGTTATAATATTTAATCCAATGGTTAGAAATGATGAAAAGAATTGATCCAAAGGCTAAAATACTGATAGGACAAGTGCTCCTACCCTATTAAAAGGATAGTAGCCGGACTCTATATATATATATATATATATATATATATATATATATATATATATATATATATATATATATATATATATATATATATATATATATATCAAAGTTTACTATTATTGTTGAATTCAACAACAAAAAGAAGTATTATTGAAACAGTCTTACGAAAAGGCTAGTTATATTTAAAGAAGCAGAATCACATATATTAAATACTATATTGATTGATTGTTGATGTGCCACCCCCCAAACGTTTCTTTTTTTTTTTTTTTTAAGAGATAGGTAGCATGTTACACGCGTCGTTTATTTCATTAGAAATAAACTTAGCTCGAAATATGAATCAACTAAATTTCGAACTTGGCACCTCGGATACCAACCACCAAGCCCTTTACCACTTACGCTAGGGACGGTAGGTGCGACCCCACAAACATGGTATCTTAAATCATGTGGATAACCAAATGAAAATTTTTGCTGTCATTTAGACTAAACAAATTTGGAGATATTTTTTTTTAGAGTACAAGTAGTTGCACTCAATTGGATAAAAGTTTAGATGACGTGACAAGTATCTGTACTTAAAGTAAGCTATCTTTCGCGTGTCAGTTCCGAGATTGAAGGAAGCAAATTCTTTGCAATCCAATCTGTACAAAGATTCGTTTATAAAAGCCATCAAATTTATTATAAATTGATAGAATTTTTTCAAAAAGAAACTTTAAATAATTATATTACGGTGTGGTGTATGATTTGCATTTTGTTGAGAAAAAAATCGACAAAACACAATTACTATAAAATTTCGTACTTATAATATTTCTAGCGAAAGAAGTTGTCGGATCATCGTACTTGTCTTACAACCTTTTAGACCTTTGCCGGCTTTTTTGATCTTGCAACGAACATCATGTCAGAATCTCTACGCTTAATCGTCGAGGAAGATTCATCCACCCTCCAAATCCCTGAAAAGAGAGAAAGTAGAGAGAAAAAGGGTGAAATCCATTTATTTTTCTTTATGTACTAAATAACAACTCGAAAGTTCAATTTCAGGTTTAAATTAATAACGAATTCCGAAAACGAAAATTAAATAACAAATACTGTAAATAAAAAGTTTAGATACGGCATATGGACGATACGTGCAGAGCACTGTCCTAAAAACGAAATTACCCCTCCACATGTGAGGCTTCCCAGCAATTACTTCTAGCGATGCAAAAACCACGTTCGACTCCGTCGGAACGATTCCAAGGTGGCGCAAGACGGACCAAACAACTTCAAATACGACAAAAGAAAATTCGGCAAAAACTTAGAAAACATGAAAAGACGAGAGGTTTTAGGTATACTCGGGTTATTATTTTTTCAACTCGTGCAATCTCACCCCAATATTTATAACCAGGGCGAAAAACCGAAAAATAAAATAAAATAAAATGGGTGTATAAACCGCGCGCATGCGCCGCCGCCCGACCCAACCGGCTCATGCTCGTGGTGTGTTTAAACGAGAGTATAACTCTCATTTTTTTCCAAGCAACTAGCTTGAAAACAAAGGCATATATAAAATACCCATAACACCCTTTTCATTTCCAATTTGGGACTAAATATCACACATGAAAATTTTAGTTGGGCTCTCAAGCAATGTCTCATTAACAATTATTGGGCTCGCAAGAGACTTTAACAAGTTTTAAATTATAATAAAGTCCAAAAAAACTAACACTGTGGATCGGAGAAAGAATCAGTGGATCACCTGTTCTCATGGTGTGTCTTCAGTAAGTTTATATTCGTGATGGGAGTGGACGGCGTACAGGCAACGGACCTAGGAAAAGGCGTAACCTTAATCTGGGTCTCGTGGATGACTAGGAAAGGATGGCATAAGACAAGAAGCAGTCTATCCAAACTAGTAGGATGTTGGTGGTGCATTTGAAAGACAAGAAACGATACAATCTTTAGAAATATCCGGTCGAATCCTATGAATGTAGTACACAAGCTTAAGCTGCTGCTGAAGGAGGGGGATTACCTTAGTCCAGCAAAGCCGACTTCTTGACCTCTTGAGTTTTTTTTTTTTTTTCGTTTTCGTTCTTGGTCCCGCTCTCGTTTTTTCGAGGCCCCAGCTGCCTCATTTATGTAGCCTAATTCATACTCCTAATGAATGAATCGGATAGCGTGCTGCCTTTTTCTCAAAAAAAAATTATTAGAATAAATAATAATCTACATCTCATGTGGATAAGGATAAAAACAAAACTGACCAATGTAGACATACCACATGGCAACACATTTTATTATAAGTATCTTATATAGAAAGTTTCTGACAGTCCAATACTGCAATTAGATCCTTAACCTTTGAACCGACTTTCCATAAAGTCCCTAGTCGACCCTGACCTTTTTTTTTTTTTTTTTTTTTGAGAGATAGGTAGGACGCTACCCGCTTCGTTTATTTCGTTAAGAAATAAACTTAGCTAGAAATGTGAATCAACTAGGATTTGAACTCGGGTCTCGGGTACCAACCATCAAACCCTTTGCCACTTGCTCTAGGGACGGTCGGTAATATCCAACAACTTGTTCTGAAACAAATATGGGAAACTTCCTTCCTAGCTATCAAACAACTGGTGCAGTACGATATTTCATTTGTAATAAATCGACTTTTTACCTAAATGAAATTTGACATTCGTTTCTGAATGTTATTGTGCGTAAATGTATTATAAGAGAACACGTCAAATTTCAGGCGAAACCGAGCTAAAACGAAAAAGTTACGCGACCCGGAAGCTTGACTTAAAGTGAATAGTAACTCCGGATTTTCGGAAATCGCGGAGTAGAGACGGTTCCGGATGCGTACGGGACTCCGAATATAGGACTTCAATAGCTCGTTTCGAACGGCTCGACTATTCTGGATCCAATGCCACTGACGGAATTGGATTCTGAATCACGGTTGTCGAGGAAAAGGGGTTTGAGCGGTTTTACTTAAAGACTTAGGTAATTGGAGATATTGGAGGAATAAAGAAAAGAATGGATACTTCGCGAATCCGAGACCAAATCAAACGAAGTAAAATGCTAGATTCTATGTCCTCGATGCGCCGAACGCTACTGCCCGATCCGAACGTGAATCCGACGGACGGATCTACGGGAATCGCGAAAAGAACGCGAAGAGGCAAAATCGCATAACGGCGGAATGCGAAGAGTCGCTATATTTTATGTGCCGAATTGCATGATTTTGATTGTGGAGGGACTTCTGTGCGTAATTCAACTAATGGCAGGGGCTGAAATACGATTAGTGGCTTGTGGTGGGCTATAGTGCAAAAAGCCCTAAGTGTATATAGTTGGTTCTAGGGTTCATGTACACTAAACCCTAACCCTAATTGGACCCTTCACCTCCCAGCCGCCCTAGCCACCTCCTGCCCCTCCTCTGCCATCCCGAGCGCACCCCCCGACCGCCGGCGAGCGCCTCCGGCCGCCGGAGAACCTCCTCGAGCCCTCGGCCCACCTCCTCCACATCTCCCTCGGCCACTCAACCCACCATCTCGGCCGTGAGCGTGCGGGTTGGTCTCGGGCCAAGCACCATCATCCCCGGCCGAGACCAACCGCCGGCGCCCGTCCCCGGCCGCCGCCGTCCCGTAGCGCCGCCGCCGCCATTGTCGCTCCTACGGCCGCTCTTGGCCACCCAAGCCGAGCCGGATCTTCACCAACTCCGCGCGGCCGCCACTTCCCTCGGGTGCCCCGACCTCCCTCGCACGGGGAACCTCCGCGTGTCGTCCCGGCCGTCCCGGACAACGCCGGCACCGCTTCGCGCCGCCGCGGCCGCCGAAGGCCGTGCGGGCGGTGGTGGCCGAGTCCCTTCGACTTCCGGCCCCGCGCCGCCGTCGCGCTTCGGAGGGAGCACCACCTTCCCTCGACCTCCTCGGCCGGATCCCCGCCGGCTCGAGCTTCTCCGGCCGCCGCGACATCGCCGAAGAACTCCTAACCGAGGGCTTAGTGGCGGCTTAGATCGCCGCCGCCTCGCCACCGCGCGCCGCCACCCCCACGCGGCCGCACCGTCCTCCTCCGACCTCGGCGACCTCCGCGCTTCCCCGCCGTCCCCGAAGTCTCCGCCGCCGTCCCACTCCCCGCGGCCGCCTCGGCCGGTGCCGACCGAGGGAGAACCTCCTCGCCTTCCGGCACCCCGCCGCCTCCCGAGGGAGCATCGGCTTCCTCGGCCTCGGTGCCGGACCATCGTCGTCCCGGCGTCCCCCCGCCGCCGTGCCGCCGGTGCTATCCAACCCGAGAGGAAGAAGAAGAAGAGGATCGCCGCCGCCGCGCTCCGGCCGCCGCCCGCCGCCGGCTACCTCCCTCCTCGGACCTCCCGGACCCGAGGCTCCCTTCCCCGGCCGGCGCGCGCGCCTCCTTGCCGCCGGCGACCGAGCCCTAGCTACCTCAGCCTCGGTATGGATTTATAACTTCCAGCACCTAAGTCTAGGGTTCGGATCACCTATCCGGTGGGTCAAATGAACCTCGGGAGGTGAGCACGGTCATGGATGTTCCGTGCTGAACGCGATGCTCACCTCTGTTCTGAGTTTTGATGCACCGTTTAGCGGGACGATCGCACTTTACGCGCTGTGCGCGCTGTTTACTGAAATTAGCATCGCTTGTGCGCGCACTACGATGCCCGATTGTGCTCCGAAAGGTGAGCACGGTCTTCAGCATGTCGAAGACTTACAGCGAGTGCGATTTCAGAATTTGCGATGCATCGGTTTGCGTGCACGGCCCATAATAACCCTATTTGTACATGAAATAATGCTATTTAGGATTCTTTAGGGACTTTTATGCAATTATAGCCTCCTGGGCTATCTTGGGCAGTGTGTACGTCTTTGCGGGTAACCTACGGACCGACTATCCAAGGTCCCGAGCTTTTCGTAAAACAATAAGTGTAATTCGGAGCGTTCGTCGGCGAATTCGACGACTTAACGCGACTTTGGTTCGGATTTCTTCCGACGCTTTCCTGAGAG
This sequence comes from Aechmea fasciata, assembly GCA_025177825.1. NCBI lineage: Eukaryota > Viridiplantae > Streptophyta > Magnoliopsida > Poales > Bromeliaceae > Aechmea > Aechmea fasciata. The sequence goes on along the minus strand of CM045935.1, from coordinate 11,882,298 downwards.
TATTTCTTTTGTCGCCAAGCCTTGTTGGCTGGTCACCCGTGTCGTTTCGAAGGTCCGGAGACGATGGGTGAGCGACGGTGGGTTCCGGTGTCAAAGTCGACACTTTCGGGAACCCGGATCGAAACGGACGTACTGTAGTAATCGTTTCGAGGCAGTTACGTCGTAGGATTTGTGAATTATGATTCTAGTTTTAGTGGGTTAGTTTCAAACCCGGTGAACCCTCGTAGGTTCAGTCGTTTCTTTCCAGCAGTCGGCAGACCACTCTTTTTGATACTCAGGTGGGTATCCGGGTTTCTCGTCGGTACAGTGGTACACGCTTGGTGACACTCCTTCACTTTACTTTACTCTACCTTACTTTTCTTACTTGCATCTTACTGTCGTTTCTATTCTCTACTCAATTATATGCATGCTTAGTATACTTGATAGGAGTAGAGTGGTTTGAGTTTACAGCTCTTCAGCGACCTACTTGGTCCATCCTTTACAGTTTTTCAGTGACCTATTCGGTCCGCTTGTTTCAGTTCTCAGTGACCTGTTCGGTCAGTTTGCTTCAGTTACAGTGACCTGCTCGGTTTGCTTGTTTCAGTGCTTCTGAGACCTACGTGGTCGGCGAGTTTACCCGATGACCCCAAAAGGGGTCGATGTCCCTTTAGGGACGGGATTGTCAGCTAGTTGCTGACGTCTGGCTTTTGAGCATAATAGCATCGATCGCCCTGGACTCGAGCGCAGTTCACGAACACGGGCGGTCTGATCCACCGTGCCAATGTGTTCTTTTCCGAAAAAGTGATTGGATGTGCCAACCCGTGAGCCCATAGGCGACCTTGGGTAGAATGCAGGCTTAGAGACAGAGGGCATTGCCTGAGGTCTGCGGACCAATATTGGCGGTTATGGATTGGGTATTTTACTTTCTCAGCTTTTCGATGCATACATACGGTAGCAGTTTATTTAGATTACATATATCTCTCTCCTGCTTACTTTAGCTACTGTATCTACTTACCAGTCCTTCCTTTGCTTTACTCCGTTACTAGTGGATACCCACTGGGAGAGGAGACATGTTTACATGTTCTCACCCCCCCGCCTTCTTTTTCAGGTGACATAGCGGGTCCTAGCGGGACAGCAGGTGAGGAGCGAGTCTAGTACGCGTGTAGCTCCTACCCGTATCGGTTACTTCTTTACCTTTCTCGTTTTATTACTTAGAGTACATTATGGTCAGTTCTAGTTCACTTTTGTTTTACTTTCAGTGGTGGATTGAGACTTATGATGGTTTTTGGAAATGGGTTTAAAGGACTTATGTTTTGTGAAATAAACTGTCTCCTACCCATCGAGGTAGCATTTCAAAGGAAAGGGTTAAAGAAAATGTTTTCTACCCCTCGTGGTAGTGTTTTCAAAGAAAAAGGGTTTCCGTGTGGAAAACGGTTTTAAAAGGTTTATAAATAAGCTAAGTTGTGAATGTGGTGAATGGTGGTATGATGTGGTATATTTAGTGTACTTACAAATACGGAGACTCTGTCCGTATGTACACCGCCTCCCCGTATTTGTGGCGGATCCGCACACCTCAGGAGTCGCTTTCAAAAAAAAAAAAAAATTCGCTGTGTTTATGTACCAAAGGGACCCCGGGGCGTGACATCATTGCTGTCTTGGTTTCACACTTTTTGAGATGTTGACTTAAATCTCAGAGAAAGAACATTCTCCCTCATGTTAGGGCTCAAAAAAAAAAAAAAAAATTATAAATTTAAGATGCAGCCTAAAATATAGACTTGAATTTAATAATAGAAAATTAGATATGTCTAAAGCCTGATAGGATTTGAAATCAAAATCTCATACTCTAAAACCATAAAAAAATTAATGGGAAACAAACGATTTTCTCTAAAAGCTTAGGTTACAAAAAAAATTATTTTTTTTTATATTTTTATATTCAATATTATTGGGTTCATTTCATTTATGAGATGGAAATTGTGTC
>CM045935.1:11835341-11875341 GCA_025177825.1 Aechmea fasciata | reverse complement strand
ATATGGGATACTTGGTAGTTTAACGGTGTAAAAGAATTGAAATAGGTTGAATTTTTGATAGAAAATTCTATTCACTACCTAGATAAAGATCAATAACTCGATCTTAAATTGAAGGATCCGATCATCTATTTTTAGGACATCGTTCGATTTCGTTCATTTTATGCCCATTTGATGGACTTTATTATGATTTTGAAAAATTACGAAATTTATTTTCTAGAAGTTTTAAATACTCTAGATCATATATAACGGAGTGGAACGTCGATTCGGCAGCTCTATCATCGAAAACAACTTATGAGTACTAGGGCTCTCCTACTCATAATAGTATAGTATATTTATATATATATATATATATATATATATATATATATATATATATATATATATATATATATATATATATATATATATATATATATATATATATATATATATATATATAGTTGAGCTGGAATGCTATCAGTAGCAAACCAGCTCCGTTGCCACCTATTTGTTTTCGATGATGAAGCCTTCAAATCGACAATTGGCACTATTGAACATGATCTATATCACTTGAAATATTTAAAAATCAAATTTCAAATCTTTTCAACATCATTGACCTAATGATCAAAGGATTTCAAATTTTGTAATTTTAATGGTAGATATGAGGCATTTTTTCGTTTAACAGTGTAAAGCTATCAAAATCAATTGAATTTTGGTTATAAAATTCTTTATACTATTTAGAATAAGATCTATACTCTTGATCTTGATTACAAAATTCCTATAATCACTTTTTCGAGGATATTCATTTTCAGCCGTTCATTTTTACGCCCACCTGATGGACAAAAGAACAATATAAAAATAACATGAAGTTTGATTTCTAAATACTTCAAGTGGTATAGATTTCAACGGTGTCGATCGTCGATTTGGAGACTCCATCATAGAAATCAAATGGGTGGCAATAGAGCCTATTTGCTAGCGATAGTATTCTAACTCAACTCATGTATATATATACATATACAGAGAGATGTGCGGTTAGGATGATGTGGGACCCCTAGGGTTAAGTGGGTGGTTGGTTGAATAGTATGATCTAACGGTGAAAATCATCAAAGGGGTGGATCTAACGGGGAAAACTTGGTAGCACCGATACGTAAATCGGGCATTTTATGATCGAGTTGTTTTCGATGATAGAGCTTCCAAATTGACGATCGCTCCGTTGAATATGATCTAAACCATTTAAACTACCTAGAAATCAAATTTCACGCACTTTCGATATTGTTCTTTATCCATCTAGTGAAGAAAATGAATGGTTGAAAATGAATATTCTTTAAAAAATGATGATAGGAGTCTTGTAATCAAGATCAAGAGTATAGATCTTGTTTTAAATAGTTTAAAGAATTTTCTAACAAAAATTAAATTGATTTGGATATCTTTACACCGTTAAACGAGAAAACGTCTCTTATCCACCATTAAAATTATAAATTTTGAAACCCTTTGATCATTAGGCAAATGATGTCGAAAATATTTGAAATTTGATTTCTAAACACTTTAAGTAGTATAGATCATGTTCAACGGAGCCGATCGTCAATTTGGAAGCTCTATCATCGAAAAAAACTCGATAGTAAAATGTCCCGTTTACTATCGAGAGTATTCTAGCTCAACTCTATATATATATATACATATACACACACACACATATATATATATATATATATATATATATATATATATATATATATATATATATATATATATATATATATATATATATAGAGTAGGGCTACTATATTTTATTATGAGTAGTACAGCTCTACTACTCATAAGTTGTTTTTGATGATAGAACATCCGTATAGACGATACACTCCGTTAAAAATGATCTAGCGTATTTAACAGTTCTAGAAAATCAATTTTATAATTTTTCGATATCATTTACCTTACGATCAAAAGCTCACAAAATTGACAATTTTTAACTAGATATGGGATACTTGGTAGTTTAACGGTGTAAAAGAATTGAAATAGGTTGAATTTTGATAGAAAATTCTATTCACTGCCTAGATAAATATCAATAAGTCCGATCTTAAATTGAAGGATCCGATCATCTATGTTGAGGACATCTTTTGATTTCAGCCGTTCATTTTATGCCCATTTGGTGTACTTGATTTTGAGTTTGAAAAATTACGAAATGTATTTTCTAGAACTTTTAAATACTCTAGATCATTTTTGATCGTTAATATTTATCGAACAACTTATCATGAAAACAACTGAGTAGTAGGGCTCTACTACTATAATAGTATAGTACCTTACTACTATATATATATATATATATATATATATATATATATATATATATATATATATATATATATATATATATATATATATATATATATATATATATATATATACATATAGTGTGAGGCTACTATGCTATCTAAGCACGGAGCCTTCCGTGCTTCCACGTCGTTTCGATGATGCGCTTTCGAATCGTCGATCAGCTCGGTTAAACTTGATCTAGAGTATTTGAAGTATCTAGAAAATAAATTTTATAATTTTTCGATATCATTTGCCTAGTGATCGAAGGGCACAAAATCAAATAATTTTAATGGTCATAGTGAGCCGTGTGAAAGTTTAACGGTGTAGAAATATCCAAATTACATGAAATTTTGATAGAAAATTTTTTATACTATATAAAACAAGATCAATATCTTTGATCTAAATTTTTAATGCTATATTATCGCGTTTTGTAAGATTTTTATTTTCAGTTGATTTTTAGCCCCTTCGTTCGCTAGGCAAATAATATCGAAAAATCACAAAATTTATTTTCTAGGTACTTCAAATACTCTAGATCAAGTTTAACGCGATCGACGATTCGGAAGCCACAACATCGAAAACGACGTGGAAGCACGGAGGGCTCGTGCTTCGAAGCATGTGCTTACTCATATATATATATACATATATATATATATAGAGAGAGAGAGAGAGAGAGTCAGAGCTGCTATGAGTTGGTAGCGCCGATGAGTTAGTCTTATTAATAATAGTGATACAGTTACATATATATATATATATATATATATATATATATATATATATATATATATATATATATATATATATATATATTAAAATTCAATTATTATGATCACTCTTGACTTAGAAGGACGAAAAGCATGTTTGTTGTTTTGTATTGGAATCTTTCGTACCTTTGCTTTTTGTAGCTTTTGTGCAGCAAGAGGATCAAAAGGAGTGAAGAAGACGAACTGACGGGGAACCTGATCAAGAACATGGCCCCATAAATGAATAGCCCAAAAAAGTGTACAACCCACTTGTTGTTTGTTAGTGCCTTTGGTTTCAATGCCCAAAACCCTCTCTCTCTCTCTCTCTCTCTCTCTCTGTCTCTCTCTCTCCAATAGGGATGCAAACGGATCCGGGTTGGTGGAGCTCCCGCCCCGATCCGCCCCGACGGAGACAGTAAATGGAAGAAAATAAACGGATGTGGGACGAAAAACGAGACAAATTTTACGATCCGAGACGGATTCGGGGTAGGAAACGGGAAAAATTTTGACACGTCCCGAATCCGCCCTGCTATGATCCGCCCCGAATCCGTCCGAAATTATTTTTATTTTAAAAAATATTCTTAAAAAGTAATGTATTTATAAAAAAATTTAAAATACAAATAAGTTAGTACTCTCATTTCTAATGTGTTCGAAATTTTCTAATTTTATTTTGAATTGTGATTGCTATTTTTTATTTTTATAATTGATATTGTTAAATTATATATATATATAATATTATTAAAAATTATTATTTATATTTTACAAAACATTAATAATATTATAATTTTATAAAAAATATTAGTTGGCGGGGCGGATTCGGGGCGCCGGCAGGAGGCGAGTTACGAGACGGGACGGGTTATGGGATATATTTTTTAACCCGTCACGAATTCAGGGCAGGAGGTGGGGCGGATTTTTTTTAGTAGGGGCGGGAGGTGGGGCGGGGCTCCGCCGAGATCCGCCCGTTTGCATCCCTACTCTCCAAACATGAAGGATCTATTATAGAGAGAGATTTTTTATTTTTTTATATGACCATACAAAATATATCATAACTAATTTATTACGTATTATTATATACACAAATACAATATTACGTATTATTATATACACAAATATGATATTACGTATAGAATCAAACGAAATTTCTTTTATTATACTTTAATTCTCATTGCACGTAATATAATTTTTTCAGTCCTAAATAGAGCCAAAGTGTACACACACTGTCTCTCTCTCCCTAAGGACAAAAACGTATGTCAACTTGGGGGTTGGAAGTGGCTTTGGTTTTAGTGCTCTCTCTCTCTCTCTCTCTCTCTCTCTCTCTCCTTTGGGAGTAACAAAGTTGTAAATGATCAAAAGAAACAATATGTACAGGAGTAAGCAATCAAGAGGTGGGTCACTGCAATATGTAAAGTGAAATGCATTTTAAAATATTAGGGTAAAATTTAATGTATTGAAGTAACTGAACTATATATGATCGATCCATTAATTGTACTCCAAATACACACTCTTTAGAACTTTTTGATTTTTGTACATAATTTTTTTTTTTTAAATTAGATAGCCAGGTTAAAACAGTAATAACTTAAATAATTTTTATATAATTTTATCAAATATTAATTATTACTGAATCAGCTGTGCATATTTAATATCCAATAAATATATAGTTCGACTTTTTTATGTTTAGTCATTACAATCGCAAGGACACATCAATATCAGCAAATTAATAAAACAATTAAATTTCTATTGAGGACAAAATATACCACATCATCGTTTCACTGATACCTTAAAAGTCAACATCTTATGCTTATCGAAAAAATCTAAAATCCAATTAATCCAATCCAACGGTGACAAAGCTTTTGAGATAAATAATTAAATTTTATAAATTTTATTTGTCAGTTGTCACACGTATAAAGTTGGTTTACTAAATAGTACTATATGGTACAATTCAAGATACATAGACATGGCATTAAATTATCAAAAGTAAAGAGGTAGGTGAGGATGCATAAAAATTAGGCCACTTTTTTTTCAAAGAAAACATTTGTATTGCTTCTAGAATGAACTTATCTCAATTCTTTTATTACTTGTATTAATTTAATAATTTAACATTGAGAGAAGAGACAAGTTCTAATTTACAAAAATGCATAATTAATGCCTAAATGCTTTGTTTGTCCCCATACACTGCAATGACTAATTAATTAAAATATTATCAATAATTTAAGCCATATATTGGTGATCTGGATCACGCAGTCTCAGATACGTACAGTGGGCTCTACAAACTGTCAATAACTGTTTGAAAAGAAGACAGTTAGGTATGAAATAGATTATTCATCATTCTCTATCAGTTTAAACTACTGTTGATTAATATAAGATTAGAACAGTACTTAAAATGAGCCTTCATTCTTTAATTGCATATTATGTGATTGTGAGAACAAGCCTTTATAATAAAAATAAATAAATATAAATATAAAAGACCTTTCACTAATGTGCCCCTTAAGTGTATATATGATTTGTTCATCTCCATGCATGGAGAAATTAAAAGCCTATTAACAATAATTTAACCTATTCATTATCGATCTGATCCATGGTTTGAGACATGGTGGGCTCCACAAATTGTCGATAATGACTTAAAAATGACGGTTAGCTATAATTAATTAAATAAATAACATCTATATATATCATCCTCTATCTGTTTAAGCCTTTGATTAACATACTATATATTAGAATAACAATTTAAATATCATTCTACTTGAATTTTAAAATAATCATAGCTTACTCATGTTTTAATTAAACTCCTTTCATTATATCATGTGATTGTTAGAACATGACTCATATGCATCACATGTGAATAAGTGACTTGATCCCAAAACACCAATGAGAGAAGAGCCCTAACTAGGTTCATTAAAGTACAACAATTAATTTTGTAGCAAAGAAGTTAAATTAAAAATGGTGATAAGCCCAAAACAATGGGCTTGGGAGAATGGTAATAAGCCCAAGTCCACAGAAAAAGCCCATTACAAATTAAATGATGTCAAAAAACCCAAACTGGATAGGCCAGCGGAATCGAGTTATTAGCGGGGCGGCGTCAATGAGCCGAACACGAGCTGACTTGTTAAAATATTGAGCCAAAAATTTACGCCCGTATTTGACTCGTTTATTAACGAGCTAGCTCACGAACAATAAGTTAAAAAGAATTAAAAAAGATATATATAGGAAAAAAAAATTTAGATCTTACTCATTAGATTTTGGTGCAATTGTTGAAACTTTACATATAAATGAGATTTTTTATAATTGAGTTGGACTTTACATTTAGATTGAACTAAAAATTAAATAATAAAAATTTATATTTCACATATATAATTATTTATTTATAAATTATATAAATATAAAATATATGTATTGAGCGGTTATTGAGCCGAACACGAGCGAGCTACTCCTACTCGTGTTCGGCCCGTTTATTAAGCGAGTGAAAAATTCACGTATTCGCTCGTTTAATTACTAAACGAGCGATTCGATTCCGCGCTCACTTCGAGCCGAACACAACCTAGCTCCTGAACAGCGAGCTGAATATTGTCACCCCTAGTTATCATCAGGAACTAGTATGACGACCATGGCCTTACCGCAGATTTGGTCTAGGTTGGAAAGCCGTTCTAGGGAAAACCTAGGTTGAACCAATATGAACCGGACGAACCAATCAATTAACCTATAAAACTAATGAACTAGCTGGTTACCGACCGTACCTACAACAAATGGCAAAAGAGTTGTTGGCTGATGCTCAAGGTCTCAAATTCGAATCACAATTAATTAATTCATATTTTTAATAAGTTTATTTTTTAAAAAAAATAATGAAGTGGGTAGCATGCTCTCTCTCTCTCTCTCTCTCTTTCTCTCTTTCTCTCTTAAATAAATAAAAGTAAAAAAAAAAAAAAAAAACTAGCCGTTTCTAGTAAACCCATAAATTTGGTTATTTACTGCCTCTGCCACTCTAAAAAATAACAAGGTAAGCAACGTATGATGAAACAGACATAAATATTATCTCTAAACACAAAAAAGAAAATAATCTTTTTTAAAATAGCATATTTACAGACATGCTATTTATATTTTTTTATATTACTATAATTTTACAGTTTGACTCTAGTTGAACTTCTAACATATGGCTGATTCGATTTCTAATTCAAATATTGTATTTGACATATGATAAGTGATTTTTGAATTCCAAAACAAGAATCAATGTTAACTAATATTTCAGAAAATTAGAAAAAAATTTAGAAAATAATCTACGGCAATAAACAAAAATTAGGATCAGTAAATTACAATTTTGGCGAATAACGTAGCTTTCGAAAAGAATATTTTTGGGCCTAAATTGTGCGTAGGGTTGATGCAAGTTTGGTTGCACGTGGTTGTTGTTCTGATATAAATGCAACAACATGTGCAATCAATTAGCATTCGATTGTTTCAAAATTGTAGCAACAACTTTGTTCCAATTGGCCGCAGTTTTAATTAATTATAGTGGTTCAAGAAAGAAATTTTGGACATAGATTAATGAAACTAACCTATCTAATCATCTTTTGAATGAAAATTATTAATCTTTCTACAATTGAGGTAACCTCATCACCCTAGGCATAAAGTAATAAAATTTGTAATTACGGTTAATTCTTAATTGCATGCAATCAGACAACTAACTTATTTATAATTATAATGTTTTTTACTATATATAACTATATATATATATAGAGAGAGAGAGAGAGAGAGAGAGAGTTAGTTATAACTTGTACATTTTCAACTACTACATTGCCTTTATAACTACATCAACTATCTATATAGAATAATGAAAGTTAAACTATATACGGCGCTCTCTCCATATTTCGCGGATTACGTTGCGGGTCCCATAATTTCTTTAAAGCTTTCTCTCTCTCTCCACACACACTCTCTCTCTCTCTCTCTCTCTCTCTCGGCTGCCGTGGGCCATCCTCCCCCACCCGGCTCTCTCTCTCTCTCTCTCTCTCTCTCCTTGCTTTTTTTACTTCCCAAATTTTATATTTTTTTTATTTAAATTTTAAGTTTAAATGTTAATATATAATATTTATTTTAAATTTAAAACTTCAAAGTTTAAATTTTTAACTTTTTAAACTCTATAAAATTAATTAATTAATTAAATTTATTAATTAAATTTATTAATAATATTATATATAATATAATTAATTAGTTTATTAATAATACATATAATAAATGACGTTTCAAATTTTAAGTTTTTTTATCCCTTTTGATTTAAATCTTTGTTTTATTTTTCTCTCTCTTCAATTTTTTGAAGTTTATAATTTTAAATTAGATTTAATGTATTGAAGTTTATAATTTTAAATTAGATTTAAACATTAAGAAATTAAAAAAATTTGTTTAAAAAATTTAAAAAATTACGTAAATTTTTCGCCGCGAAGCGCGGGCCTTCACTAGTAAATAATAGCAATACAAGCTTCTTTGACATTTACCTTTGCTGTTGGGTATAATATTATTTGATAAATAGTGTGTGATTGTTGGTATCGGGAGATCCTCTATCTTAAAATATCTCTGAAATAATTTGTAGATCTTTTTTTTTTTTTTTTGGAAAGCCAAATTCTCGAGGAATATTTAGACTTAGCTTGGTATTAAGGTTCATCGATACTATTAGATAAATGGAGTTGGGGTAAAAATATATTGAAATATATATAGTTCTGCGTTCTCCGGTGGTGGGATCGTAGAAAATATATCGTAAGTGACTTATCGCTATATCCGGAACATAATATTACATACAAAAATAAACTTGATATTTTTTCATCATACTTTCACATTGCACGTAATGCAATTTCCCTACAATTCCAAACGAAGCCTTAACTGCAATTAATTTTTTGCCTAAAAAAAAAAAAAAAACAATAAATAAAGCATTGTAGGTAGCAAATTAGCAATAGGCCAATCAAACTGGGCAATCACATTGTTATTGAGTAAATGGGCTTAAGCCCAGTTTGAGGTTTCAATATCATACATCCAGTCCAAATGCTACTACTGAAACACAAATGGCCTATGGGCCTCAAAATATTAGTGAATGATATTAATTCCCAGAGAAAAACCAGGGCCAAATTTTGGGCCATTTTGTCATACAATCTTTGGTGTTTCCTCTACATCAAATGGATCGTATCCACCCAATCCACAGCCCACAAAAATAGCTTTTGAAGTTTTGAACTTGCCCGGCCCTAAATAAAATAACAAGATGGCTTACACTTAGGCCATTGGTCCCAACCTTTGCAACTTAACTTTGGTCCACCACCTTTTTTTTTTTTTTTTTTTTTTTTTTTTTTTTTTTTTTAAGTTTTGTTTTGCACTCAAGTTTCCAACCTCTTGATTTCATTACAATTAAATTCCAGCCGTTAGAACAGATGTTCAAATTGAAAAAAATGCAACGCTAGCATCATTTCAAAATGACGAAAAATGCAACGCTAGCGATGCAGTGTCGATTGCCACGAGACGTTGTGTCAACGGCTAATTATAAAATTTTAATTTAAAATTTATATATAAATTTTAACTTATATTTTGAATTAAATTATAAATTCAAATCAAAATTTTAATTTTAAAATTATATTCAAATTTTGATTTTGTAATTAATTTTAAATTCAAATTCACAGTTTGAATTCAAATTTTAATTTAATTTCAAACTTTTATTTAGAATTTCAAATTCAAAATGTTTAATTTGAATTCGAAGTCTAAATTCAAATTTAGAATTGAAATCAAATCTCAAATTTAAATTTAAATTTAAATTTTGAATTCAAATTTAAAATTTAAAGTCAAAATTTTGAATTTGGCTTTAAATTCAAATTATGATTTTAAATTTAAATATTTGTTTCAAAATTTTGATTTTAAATGAAAATTCAAATATCCAAAATCAAAATAAAAAATTTAGGTTTCAATTCAAAATTTAGATTCAATTTAAAATTTAATTCAGCTTTAAATCAAAATTGTAGTTTTAAATTTAAATTTAAAATTCTAATTTCTGATTAGTTTTAAATTTTAATTTAATATTAATTTTGAATTTAAATTTAAAATTTAAAATTTTTATTTTTGGGGGTTGAAGTGAAAAATGTACAAAGTTTTAGGGACCAAAATTGACGTGCAAAAGAAAGCCACGTAGGCATTGACATAGCGATTCCATTAAATTAACTCCTTTTTTTAATGGCTGGAACGTAATTATAATGAAATCAATAGAACAGGAATTTAGTTGCAAAAAAAGAAAAAATGATTAGAGACTCAAGTGAAAAATGGTGCAAATACGAGTAGAGCTAGAATACTCTCAAAAGCACCAAAGGGTTGGTGCTTTTGAATTTTTTGCCCTTGGATTGAGAGTTGTAGGGCTGAGATGATAGTGATAGGTGGTGGTAGATTAAATAGTATTTGATTCAAAGGATATTAGTAATTAGGGTGTAGATCTAAGGGCTAGAAACTTAGAAGCACCAATGAGTTGGTGCCGACTCGTGCAAATATTGGAGACCACTGATGTAATTAACCCTAAAAAGAAATAAAAAAGCATGGGTACTGACATATTGAGATAGTACATGACTATTCCATACATTTTTATCCAAACATAATAAAATATAAAATAAAATAAAAAAATTAAATTTAGCTTATAATAAGTGGCAAAAGGGCAAAGTGAAAACACATACAGGCACTCACCCCAACACCTTATATAAATATAGAACTAGGCTACTTTGCTATTAATAGCACAAAGTCATTCGTGCTACCAAATTTTTAACCATTGGATTGAGAGATGTGCGATTAGAATGATGTGGGCTCTTTAGGGTTAAGTGGGTGGTTGGTTGAATAGTATGATCTAATAGGTGAAAATCATTAAAAAGGTGAATCTAACGATGAAAAATTTGATAGCACCGAGTATTTCATACTATTGATAGCATAGCAGCCGAACTCTATAAATATATGTAAACAAAAAATGTTGTATAGTGTGTTGGACCGTCCAAATAACCTGTGGATAGAATCTTCCAGAACAAAACCCCCCCCACATTTCTCACCACTCCCTCTCCTTCCCAAATGAGCTCAAGCCACAACCCCACCTCACTCCACCATTCAAATCCCCTCTCTCTCTCTCTCTCTCTCTCTCCCTCTCTCTCTCTCTCTCCCTTCCTCTTCCTCTCACTTACCAAAAAAAAAAAGAAAAAAAGAAAATAAAAACAACTTCATTTGATTCAAGGGGGAAAAAAAAAAAAAAAAAAAAAGGGAGGGGGAAAGAAAAAAACCAATCTTACGCCCTGTTAGCCAATTTTTTTTTTTTTTTAACCTTTTTTTTTTGTTTTTCTTTTTTCCTCCTGAATGGCTTCTCAATCTCTCAACACATTTAGCCCTCTAACAAGCAATCATCTGAGGAGGAAGATTCTGCCATTCTTTGTGAATTCCCCAGCAGTCGGCGACCGCCGAATTGAACCGAAAAAATGCCGATTTTCGCGTCGCTGCGCCGTCGTCTCTTCGGCAATGCAAGAGTCTTCTACTGCAATTGGTAAAATCTTGTTCAAAAAACTGTGATTATGGTAATAAAAAGTTCATGATTTTTGTAGTAATCTGATCAGATTCTCCTACTACTGTTCACTTGTAATTACATCTTTTTCTCTTCTTCTTTTCTTTTTTTCCCCCTGTTCTCTCTCATGTAATTAATTTATTCTAATTAAACTTTGTGAAATTTTGCTGAGAATGTGATCATGGTTGTAATATAAAGGTTATGATTTTTGTAGTAACTGATCACAAGAATCTTCTACTGCAACTTGTAACTATATCTTCTTTTTTTTTATTAATCTAAACTTTGTGAAGTTTTGTCAAAAATGTGATCATGGTAGTAATTGTTAAGTATAAAAATATTTCAACTCTTTTCTCTACCCGACTGAAGCTTTTTAGAGAACAACGGTTGTTTTGCATTATTTAACAGTAATGAGTTTATGGAATTTTTACTGCAGTGGCTGATAAGGAGGGAGGAGAGGCGGAGGCGGAGTCGAAGGCGGCGACTCCGGCGGCGAAAGCGGCGCCGGAGAAGGCGAAAAAGGCTCCTGCAAAAGCACTTCCTGAGCTTATGGAAGAGGAAGTGATTCCTGCACTAAGATCCACTCTTGAAGCCCAAGAGGATCTGTCACAAGTTGAGCTCTCATTTCAGGATAACAGGGTTAGTGACATACATATACATGTATGCTTACTCATTGATTATCTTGTCTCCTTTGTAGTTTGTAATTTTGTTTAGTTTCTTTTGTTTCAAAATTGAGCCCTCAACTTTCTTCTTCTTTTTTTTGTAATTGATTCTTCTGATTTAAGCAATCTTTATGAATTGAATTAGAAGTTAGTATATAAGGAAAGAATAATGTTGGATGGACTATTTCACTATAGCCTATAGTTTAGGGGGTCGCCGTAAACTTTCTGAAGTATGAATTGTGAACCACATAATTGTTGAGTATAAATATTAAAAACTAGTGTAGTTACTCGCGCGATGCGGCGGACAAGTATTATCAAAATATTACATTTTTAATCCAATCCAATCCACCTTAAACAGAAACTATCAAATAATTTCAAAAAATAGTTCGACTCACTCGACGTTCACGGTGAGAGCGAGGACGGTGCTCTTGCGGGGCTTGAGGGGAGCAGACATAGTAGGCGAGGTCGTTGTCGAGGACGCCATATGACGTGCCCACGGACGACGTTACAAAGAAGGAATTATGAGATGAAAAGTTGAAGAGATATACATTATAGAAAATAAATTAATAAGACGGGAAGCCGAAGAAGTAGACGTTATAGGAAAGGAAAGCCGAAGATACCGCTTAGCCATTTGGTTCACAAGATGCCACGTGGCAAGATTAAGAGGAATATCATGCCGCCACGTGGCAAGATTAAAAGAAATAATGTTATGGTATAAATATCGTACTCGGGTAGCATAGGATTTTTAAGATCAATAGTTGTTTCATATAATTTAATACGGTATTAACACAGTATGACCTGACCTATTAAACCATCTTTAGCCCAAACATTGGGGTCTATTTAAACCATCTTTCGCCCAAATATTAGTGTGAGTGTTGAATATAAATATTAAAATATCGTTCTCCGGTAGTCTTAACCTTTTGAAGAATAACGGTCATTAAAAAAATTACTATAATTTTTATAGCAATTGGCCAAAAAAAAATAGTATTAAGATGGGCAATAAAGTACACAACTTATCTAAACTGTGACGCAATTTTGATTCAACCATCTATTCTACTGAAGTTTTGATTTTGCTACTAATTTCTTTAATGTAAAAAATGTATAGAACTTGCCAAAACTATATACCATTCTCAATCATTATCCAATCATTCAGAATTTTAATTTTACTATCCAATCTTCTAATTTGTTTGATTTGAATCGGTCAATAGTATTTTGACGGTAAAATTTGAATGCTTCGTTTATATTTATAGGTTTAATTAGTGTATTTCGTGCAATTTTTGCATCTATAAGTTCATTTAAGCAGGTAAATAGCTTAAATTTTGGAGCCAATATATCATTAACCGACTCAAATTAAACAAATTGAAAGGTGGGAAAGTAAAATCAAAATTCTGAAAGATTGGATAGTTTCTAATAACGTTGATAAATAACCTAATATTTTTTATAAGTTTATCTCTTAATATTTTGTTGGTTATATATAAGAGATAAGTTTAAATCTTATTCAATTATTGCTATTAGGATTTTGATTTATGCCTATATATAGACTGCTGTAAATATGTAAAAATTAATCCACCACCGAAATTTAGTCAAAGAATATCTAATAAAAGTTTTTAGTTTAATTAACACTCCTCTCATTCCAACAATTGGTATCAGAGCAAATCACGCTTCCAACAAATAACATCGGAATTTAAACATATAGTACAGTAGTAGTGATATAGAATCTAACCAAAGTTAATTTAATCTTGGTGAGAGTTTGACATTTTTTTACTCTTTCGATGTTTATATATATATAAAGTGCATATAGCCAATGCTAATTAACTAGCTAGCACAATTATATAACACTTAATTATAACCCTTTTAATTTCACGGATGTTTAATTGAATTACAGTTGGAGGGCTCCTTCTTAAAGAACAACATCCCATACTGCTTCTGGGCCTTCTTTCCTAATGGAGTCCTCACAGGTAATTTGTTAATGCACATTTTTATATGTATACTAATATCAATTAATGTATCCAATATGTACCAGGAATATTATAAACTAAACCCATATTTATATGTATAGTAATATTTTTTTTTTTTTTTTTTTGAGGGGAAAACACGCCCTAAGGCGAATTTATTTAATAATCGGGAGGTACATCTTGAGAAAAATCATCTATGGAAGACCAAAATGACAATTTGTTGCTAGAGAGCCCCCATTTGGCCAATCGATCGGCAACTACAGCATTTTTAGAATACCTTGAAGCCCATCCATAGCTAAATTGCTTGGAACTTTCTAGAAAAGTTCGAAGATCCGTGATTCTTGTTCGAGCTTCATCTGTTAACGAATCTGAATGATAGCTCCTAAGGTGCAAGGCTTTGATGATGGGTGCTGAATCTGAGTAGATATGAAAAGTTTCTCCCGGAAACCTTTGCAGCAGAAGAATTGTCGCTCGAAAAATTGCTCCACTTTCCGCAGAGCAAGCGTCATGGACGTCCTCCAGTACGTCGGATATGCACATAATGATTCTATGCTGATTGGCGATTAGGCATCCTACACCACCTGTAGTGCCACCTTTCCAACTCCCATCCACCCATACTTGTAAGGAGAAGGTCGCAGGTTCTTGGAGCAGAGTTGGGTCCTGAATACTAATCCTCATCATGTTCTCTTTGGAATATAAGGTCGTCCAGCTGCGAGCCCGTGAAATGATGGCAGTGATATTGAAATTTTTTCCTTCAAAAATCATCTCATTCCTTCCTTTCCATAGGCTCCATAATAGATGAACACAGAAAGCCCTATGAGTCTCCATAGCTTTATTAGTTAGGATAAAGAAAATCCAAAATAACAGAGGCCTATTCGCATTATCAATTAAAAGGCCTATATTGGATGCGAACCAGACACGCCGTGTTTGCTCACAATTAAAAAATAAATGTACCAACGTCTCAGGCTCCTGTAGACAAAGTGGGCAGAGTCCATTAAAGTTAGGTAGTCTCGAGGCTAGTGCGGCTCCAACTGGTAACGTGTCTGCTACCAGTCTCCAGAAAAATACTTTTGCTCGGGGCATCACATTCTTTATGCCCCAAACTTTTTCCCAGATTGTATGCTGATGCAATTGGCTATGATCCAGACCATTGTTTAAGTGATTGATAGCGGATCGCAGTGTGAAGCGGCCAGATTCGGAGAATTTCCATCGTAGTTGTTCAGAGTTTTGGACCACAGCATTCGCCATGAAATTACGGATTTGTAACATAGAGCGCCAAATAGGTGAAACTACCGATCTGTTTTGAGCCGACCAGAAACTGAGAGTGTTAGCCCGGTTGTACTTGTTCGCCAAAACCTGTGCCCATAAAGATGTTGGCCTAGTGAGGAGCGACCACACCAATTTACATACTAGGGCTCGATTAAGCGTTGACATCGATGGTATACCAATCCCCCCGAGTTCCCTATTTGTAGTTAGTTTTGTCCACGCCTTTGGGTAATAGTGGCGACCTCCTGGCTTGAAGCCCCACCAGAAATCTCGGATAATTTTATCCATCTGGTGAATAAATTTTGCAGGAAGTAGAATGAAACAAATAGAGTATCGAGGTACCGCCAGGAGCACCGATTGTATAAGAGTGAGACGCCCTGCATGCGATAGACTTCTAGCTTTCCATCCAGCTAATCTGCTTTGTAATTTATCAATGGTGAACCTGAAAGTGTTAGCTAGGGACCGTTCCAAAAATAGCGGATTGCCTAAGTATCTTCCTTGTCCTTGGTGCGCTGTGATGTTGAAAATTCGTTGGATACTCTCTCGTGTTGCAGACGTAGTGTTGTGGCTGAATATTATCGATGATTTTTGGTGATTTATAGTCTCCCCAGATAAGGCACAGAAAGTATTGAGGATTTCATGAATTCGGCGGGCCTCATTCTCGGAGGCTCTTCCGAAGATAAAGAGGTCGTCGGCATACATAACGTGTGTTATAGCCGGCCCCGTTCGTAGAAACTTGAAGCCATTTAGTGAGCCGCAATGGGCAGCTTCCTTCAAGAACAGTGAGAGTGCATTAGAAGCTAAGATAAAAATATACGGAGAGAGGGGACACCCTTGCCTTATTCCTCTGCTTGGTTGAATCCATTTGCTTTTTTCATTGTCCGTTAGCACAGAAAAGCGAACCGTCCTGATGCACCAATTGATCATTTTTCGTAGTTTATCTGAAAAGCCGTAGTTTTGTAGCATCGTATCTATAAAGTCCCAATTCAAACGATCATATGCCTTTGCAAGATCAATCTTGGCTGCAAACGCTCCTGGTCGTTGCTTTGAGGTTTTGAAAGAGTGAAGTACCTCTTGAACAATAAGATAATTAGCTAACATCAATCCTCTCTCTCTCTCTCCCTTTTGGTGGTGTGAGCTCAAATTAAGTCTCCCAGAAACCTTGCCTTACCCTGGAATCAAAGTGGTCCAAGATGATAACAAAAATTATTAGTTGCTAAAAATACCAAGTTATTCTTTTTTCTGATAACTAACTTTTAAGCACATTTAAGCATGCATGTTCTAGATCCAACATTATATATGCCCCTTTTTTAATATTGTTTGCCAAATGCTTCATGTTTTATATATAGAATGATGTACAATTGGGGTAAAATGCTGACTCTCAAATTTCATAGTGCAATACTGTCAACGATCGATGCGTGCCGCATTACATTTTTTGGTAGTTGCACTTTGCAATCTCAAAATCCATTTTTATTCACATGCATGTTTTAATTTCGTCCGTGTTATTTTAATTAGTAAACTTCTTTCTGCGTATATAGGAACTTAGGTAGGTAGGTTTTGGATACATGAATATATAACGGCACGAACACAAACAAACTTCATCGAAAACTTCACATGCATGTTTGTAGGGTTATGTATGCCAAATTAAGAACCACCTCTACTGTTTTGGCTTTTCCAATTATTGTTATTAGTATTATATTCATTGAAAGTCATGCAATAATGAAGTTCAAAAGCACTTTTTTGGCAGGTCCAAAGGGGTTCTCATTAAGCTCATATGGGTCAGTGCCAAGCACTGTTGAGCCCTTCCTCATTGATGAGAAAAGGATCACAGCAAGGCATGTTGTTTTCTGGGTGGAGAAGAGATTGGCTGCTCAGGGCATCCTCCCCGTTTGGAAAGGGGAGGAGTCGACTGAGGAGAAATAATATATTCATGCCCTCATCCATCACTTTGTATTTCTAAAAGAGAGTTAAAAGTAGTTTTTGGCATCCAGAAGCTGTTTCTTTGACCATTTGGCTAATTAAAGATAGTGACTTCAAAATTGATGGATACAAAAATGGATGGTTGATTGTAATAAAAATTTGAAAGTTCAGATGGTAAAAATGTAAAATTTTAGAGTTCATATGCATGCCTATCAGCAAATCAGCGAAAGTTTTCAGATAGCTTTGGCGTATTTTACCATTTCTATGAAGGCTGCAGAATGTAATTTAAACAATTTTATCTCGATCCGAAAATTTGTAAATTTGATATAAACCAATGAGATCAACAAGATTAATGTTTATAGCTAGTGATTGTTATATAATTACTTCTCTGTGTAGTTATATATTAAGTGCATAGTAGTGGTCCCCAACCTGTACCCGATCTTTCATTTTGTTCTCTTTTCTTCTTAACTTAACCTTTTCTAGCTAGTTAATTACACAGTACTCTTCTTTAACCCTACCTTTTAAACACTTTGATCTCCAAACTTTTCTTCCATATGCGCACCGATCGCATCAACCCCAATCTCACTGCCCTCAATTTTGTCCTCCGCACCTACGACCGCCCCGACTCGCACGTGATGCCAAACTATCTAGCTTTTGAGCATTCGACATCTTGTGAAGATTCACGTGTCATCAAGTTCTTCCAGAAGCTTGGCAAAGTCGGTGTTAAGATTGAATAGGTACTACTGGACCGTGGCGATAATCTATCTGAGCAGACAGTACTTTGTTGGAGTTGACACGGCCTACTTTCTCAAAATTAATAAAAAAATTAGGCACAAAATATAAAAGTTAGAGATCTAATACTAATACTAGGGGAAAAAAAAGACAGTACTTTGTTGGAGTTGACACGGCCTACTTTCTCAAAATTAATAAAAAAATTAGGCACAAAATATAAAATTAAAGTTAGAGATCTAATACTAATACTAGGGGAAAAAAAAAGTTTAGGGGCCGAAATGTAAAATAAGTAAAGGTTAGTGGCCAATTGTAACGATAAAATGCTTGAAAGTAACGGTAAAATGCTCAAACCGTAAAGCATGCAAGATCATAAGTTCAATACCCAATCTCTTGGCTAACCCGTGGGTTTCGCCCTCAACAAGACTCAACCAAACTCAAAATCTCATAGTATATCGGGGAGGCTCAATATCGACCCGTTGGAACCGTCCTTAGGAAAACTCATTCCCTGAAAAACTCATTCCAGTGGTGACCAACTCCGGAGCGCACCGCTCGAGGGGGAGCTACCACCCCCGAGCAAGGACTATATGGTGAGTACGATCAATCCTTAACTTTAAGGATTCCAAATCTCAATCTATTCCTTGCCTTCAAGGAGAACTTATGTTCATATGACCCTTAACTCTAAGATTGTTGTCATAATGTAAATCTCATGACTATACTAGTGTTATGTACACTACTTGTTCTTGTCCTTGTTCTTTGATGCCACACATGTTGTCTAAGTATTCTAGACTCATCTTTGTCACATTCTCTAAGTACATGTCCAATGTCACATTCACTTGTCAATTACACCAAGTTCTTATTCTTGTTCTCTAGCATGCATACATAGGGTTCTTATTCTTTAGCACATGTTCTCATATAATTATATCTCATGCATTTGAACTCGCAAATTGCAATATAACTCATAAATTACCCTACTATGCATTATGCTCAACATATATAGAATGCTCAAAAGTGACACTTAGACATAGGAAGAATTCCGGTGTCCTTGGAATGCACCACCCACCTTCTAAAATTATGGATGGGTTGCCCGTCGAATTTCGTAGCTAACCGAGGCCTATTTTGAAATCTGCGCAGTTATCAGATTTTACATCAGGCTAGCTTACATAGCAACTCATAGATAGGCTTTTCGTTTAATTAAACGGAGTTGTCCCACGCGTCGGGGATACCCCCAATTAGGTTTCTACAAGGTCAATTTGACCCTAGAACCCCTATAGCCAAAAGCCCCAAATTTGGGTGCTCTACCAAGCCCTATATGAAACCCTAGGTTTTGATCTCTTAAACAAGCAAAAGAGAGCTTGTTATAACTCTTAGAGATGATCTAAGACCATCTACACTCATTTCTAGGACATGCATTGATACCCTAGAGATCCACCATGAGAGCTCATGAAGCATCCATGGATTTTCATGGAGCTTGATGCTCTACTATGTCTCTAACATGAGAGAAACTCAAAAACTCTAGGTTTCATGGAAGAATATTCAAACCCTAACCTAGGTTTCCAAAGAAACCATACCTTGGTCCAAGCTATCCCACTATCCACCTTGTAGGAAAGCTTCTAGAACCTCCAAGCCTCCAAAATCTCCTCCTTGGACTTCTTCTACTTCTTCTCCAAGCTCTAGGAGCAAATCTCTAGAGAGAGAAAGAGAGGAAATGAGAGGGAGAGGTTTGAGGGTGAATGGCTGTGAAAGAGAGAGCCATTGGGTACATATTGTATTGTAACAATGCAAACAAACCCTCCAATCACGAAAATTACAAACCGTCGAAGCGCGATTTCGTGTTCGTGGTCCGGACAGCCGTGGGATTCGGATCCGAAAGGCGGGGTTACGGGACTTAGCCATATTCTCGCCGACTTCGCATGGGTGGACCGGTCCTGGCCTCCTGATCCGGATCCCGAGAGCAGGATTTTCAGGACTTAGCCAAATTTCTGCTGATTTCGCAGGGGTGGACCGGTCCTGGCCTCCTGATCCGAATCCCGAGAGTAGGATTTTCAGGACTTAGCCAAATTTCTGCTGATTTCGTAGGGGTGGACCGGTCCTGGCCTCCAGATCCGGATCCCGAGAGCAGAATTTTCAGGACTTAGCCAATTTTTTTGGCTGCTGAGTCTGCCAAGCTTGTGGCATCCGGACTCCACCTGTGGGGTCCGGACCCAGCAAGCTCTAAATCTGAAATTATTCCAGATTTGCAGTTTCTTGCTCCTCGGGTCCCGTTTTCACTTCACACAAGTTCTAAAACTCTTAGAATCTTGTGGCACTTGTCTCACTCCGCGTTCCGCTCATTTTGACAGAACTCGGCACGTTTTACGAGGAAGTGGGTTGTTACATTCTCCACCCCTTAGAATTAGTTTCGTCCGCGAAACTAACCTATTTACAATCTAGATTCATACCTTAATCCAGATTCTCGAATAAATGGGGATAGTGCTCCCGCATTACGCTCTCGAGCTCCCACGTAGCTTCCCGGTCGTTGTGTTCGCTCCAACGGACCTTGACATACGGAATCCTCCGGTTCCGTAGCTTTCTTTCTTCTCGACCGATTATGTATGCCGGGAACTCGTCATAAGTCATATCCTCCTGAATCTCTGATGGTATATACGAGAGAATATGATCGGGATGATGAACATACTTGCGGAGGTTGGATACATGGAATACATCATGAACTCCCGCAAGCCTCGGTGGTAATGCTAGTTTGTAAGCCACCGCTCTGATTCGTTCCAAAATTTCAAACGGTCCAATATACCGAGGACTTAATTTCCCCCGGATTCCAAACCGTTTAACTCCCCGTGTTGGCGAAACCTTTAGGAATACATGGTCGCCGACATCAAACTCAACATCTTTTCTTCGTTTGTCGGCATAACTCTTATGCCACGATTGCGCCGTCGCAAGTCGTTGGCGAGCAAGGCGAACTTTCTCTTCCGCCTCCCGCACTACATCCGGGCCAAGAACAGATTTCTCGCCCACGTCGCTCCAATGAATTGGAGAGCGACACTTTCTTCCATAAAGGGACTCGAATGGCGCCATCGCGATACTTTCTTGATAACTGTTATTGTACGCGAACTCCGCCATCGGTAAATGGTCGTGCCAATTGCCCCTGTAGTCGAATACACACGCCCGTAGCATATCCTCAAGTATTTGGATTGTCCTCTCCGATTGTCCATCACTTTGAGGATGGAATGCCGTGCTAAAGTCGAGCCGTGTGCCCAACGCTTCTTGTAGGCTCCTCCAAAAGTGAGAAGTGAACCTCGGGTCCCGATCCGATACGATAGACGCCGGAACCCCGTGGAGTCTCACAATCTCGTCAATATAGACTTGAGCCAATTTGTCCCCAGACCAAGTGATATGAATCGGAAGGAAATGTGCTGACTTCGTTAACCGGTCCACGACCACCCAAATTGCATCGTGTCCCCCTTGAGATCGAGGCAATCCGGTCACAAAGTCCATAGCGATATTTTCCCATTTCCAAACGGGTATAGGTAAACTTTGAAGTTTCCCTGCCGGAATCGCCGCTCCGCTTTTACTTGTTTGCAAGTAAGACATTGCGCAACAAATTCTCCAATGTCTTTCTTCATACCCGCCACCAATATTGCAACTTTAGGTCTTGATACATTTTGGTGCCGCCCGGGTGGATACTATAAGGAGATTGATGCGCCTCTTGCATAATCGCCTTACGGTGATCCTTATTCTTGGGTACACACCAACGATTTCGAAATCGTAGTGTGCCGTCGGTCCCAATGCCAAAGTCATCGGCACTACCGCTTTCTACCTCGCCGCGCACCTTCTGGAGATACTCATCGGAAGTCTGCAATTCCTTGATCCTCTCCAATAAGGTCGGTTGCACCACTAAGGTGGCAAGTGTAGCCGGCACTCCCGGCGCTACTACTTCCAATCCAAGCTGTTGCATCTCCTTTTGCAACAACGGTTGGGGTGTAATCGCCGAGGCTAAGTTCTCTCCCGATTTTCTACTTAGCGCATCGGCTATGACATTTGCTTTTCCGGGGTGGTATAAAATCGTGACATCATAGTCCTTTAACAGCTCTAACCACCGCCGCTGTCGCATATTTAGCTCTTTTTGGGTGAACAAGTACTTAAGGCTTTTGTGATCCGTGTAGATCTCGCAATGTTCACCGTACAAGTAATGCCTCCACAACTTTAGCGCGAAAATCACCGCGGCTAGCTCCAAGTCATGAACCGGGTAGTTCTTCTCATACGGTTTCAATTGGCGTGAAGCATAAGCTATAACTCGCCCATTTTGCATCAAGACACACTCGAGTCCAATGTAGGAAGCATCACTGTACACGACGTATGTCTCCCCCGGCGTCGGTAAAGCAAGTACCGGGGTCGTCGTTAACCTTTCTTTTAACTCTTTGAAGCTTCGATCGCAATCTTCGCTCCAAACATACTTGACTCCTTTGTGGGTAAGGCGCGTTAGCGGAGTGGATATTTTGGAGAATCCCTCCACGAACCGATAATAACCCGCAAGTCCAAGGAAACTCGCGGATTTCCGTTGCGCTCGTCGGGCGAGGCCAATCTTTAATTGCCTCTACTTTCTTCGGGTCCACCGAGATACCCTCACCCGAAACCACATGTCCTAGGAAAGTAACCTCCGAAAGCCAAAATTCACATTTCTTCAACTTGGCATATAACTTCTCTTTTCGGAGTATTTCCAAGACAAGTCTCAAGTGCTCCTCGTGTTCTTTCTCGGTCCGAGAATATACCAATACGTCGTCAATGAAGACCACGATGCATCGGTCCAATAGCGGACGGAAGACACGATTCATTAAGTCCATAAATGCCGCTGGGGCATTAGTAAGCCCGAATGGCATTACCGTGAACTCATAGTGGCCATACCGCGTACGGTACGCCGTTTTGCACACATCCTTGGGCCGTATCTTCAATTGATGATACCCCGACTGGAGGTCTATCTTTGAATACACCTTTGACCCTTTCAACTGATCGAACAAGTCGTCGATCCTTGGCAATGGATACTTGTTCTTCACGTTACCTTGTTCAACTCGCGATAATCCACGCAGTCGAAGTGTGCCATCTTTCTTCTTGACGAAAAGCACAGGAGCTCCCCACGGAGACACGCTCGGCCTCACAAAGCCTTTATCGAGCAAGTCCTCCAACTGCGCTTTAAGCTCCTTTAGCTCTACCGGTGCCATTCTATACGGAGCCTTGGCGGCGCCGCCCCGGGAATCAAGTCAATTACGAATTCAACTTCCCGATCCGATGGCAATCCCGGTAACTCCGCCGGAAATACATCCGGGAACTCACACACCACCCGAATGCCCTCAAAGTCTGGGTGTTCCTTTCGGTCATCTACGATGGTCGCCAAGTAGGCTTTACAACCACCCTTTATCATCTTCCTTGCCCTAACCGTGGATATGGTCGCTGCAAAACGCGCACCCTTACACGCTCGGTACACCATGTCTTCTTGATTCGGCTCACGAAAAGTGATTACCTTATTTTCACAGTCGATGACCGCATAATACTTGGAAAGCCAATCAAGCCCCAAGATTACATCGAACGACCACATCTGGTTTAACACCAGGATATCGATCGGCATGATCCAATCACCTATCTGAACTGGGCACGCCGGACACTCGTCATAGACTTTATATGAATGCTCGGGAGATTTAATATCCCAACCTTCTTCATCATGCATAATCTCTATATCATGAGCTCTAACGAATGATGCACTTATGAACGAATGCGATGCACCCGTATCGAAAATAGCTTGAGCTCTAGTACCATTGATAGAGACAATACCTGCCACGATGTCGTCAGGAGCTGGAACCTGCTCCTCCACCTGAGTGGCGAAAACCCGTCCACTCGGTGCTCTCGACGCCTCCGGCTGACGCGATGACGATGAGCGTCCAGCCGCCATAGGTGGTGGCAGTCCCCGTCGGTGCATCGGCGTAGAAAGGAGGCGATCTGCGACGGTGCAGAAGATCCCCAGCTCGGGCACTCTCGAATCATATGCCCAGGCTGACCGCACTTGTAGCACTTCCCTTCTCGCTGCGAGCATGTCGCCGGCTGATGGTTGCCGCCGCAGATAACACAACGGAAGGGTCTCCCGCCCTTCTGCTGTTGTCGGGGATACCGAAGGGGTTTCTTAGCGTTTGGCCGGCTCCCGGCACCACCCGCCGCTCGCTTCCTGCCTTTCTCTTTACTCTCCGCCATGGCCTCGCGCTCCTCCCGCGCATAGGCGCTGCCGTGCTCCGCAGATAGAGCCTGGTCGAAGACCTCCGCAAAGGTCGTGAGGTGAAAAAGTTGCACCGCCTCATAAATCCTCGGCCGAAGTCCTCGCAAGAACCAATCGGCCCGATCCCGGTCGTCACGTACATCCGGGACACAATCAATGATGTGGGAGAACTCTAGCTCATAGTCCGCCACAGAGCGGTCTCCCTGCCTCAACTTGCGGAATTTCTCGTGCATCTTCCGCTTCACGGAGTCGGGGAAGTAGTTCGAAAATACCGCTCTCTTGAACTCCTCCCACAACATTGGCGGTAGATCGGGTGACCGATCCCGCTTAACCCGCTTCCACCACGCCTTCGCCGCCTTGTCTAGGCAATGGGTGGCGAAGTGTACTTTGTCTTTCTCCGGGGTGTTGAAGTCCTCGAAGATTGTTTGCATGGAGTCGACCCACGACTCCACGACCGCCGGTTCCACCACTCCTCCCTCGAAGATAGGTGGCTTGAATTTCATGAACTTAATGAGCGCCGCCAATGCGCGCTCCCGTTCCTCGTCGTTCGCCGCACTACCCGGGTCTGAAGTCCCCGATCCGGCCTGAATCGCCGTAACTGGTACGGCCGCAACTGGATCCGCCGCCGCCGCACCATCGACTACGGTCGGCATCCTAGCAGGAGGTGTAGGGTGCTCAGCCCCTGCCTGCGCCGCCGTTTGCTGCTGCTCCAATGTCTCCTGGAGCCGTCGATAAGCGCGGCCATCTGCTCCTCAAGCCCCCCGCCGCTGCCGGCTGCGGGTTGCACCGGAGCCGCACTCGGTTCCTCAGGCATCGACCTTGTCCGGGGTCGACCACGAGGTGCCATTGCTTCCTGAAAAGAAGCAACTCACATTAGACACTTGACCCACATACTCGGATAAACCCAATCCGGCGAAAGCAAACCAGCGCATTTATCTTCATTCCCAAGTATCATGTCGTCGGCCGCCGATCACAACACAAGGAATAGAAAACAAATAGCAACTTACAATTAGTCCCTAAGTAACTTAGAGACATAATAACTTTAACCCAATCACATGCTTTCGCTATACTTGTTCAACGTCACTCACGTTTCCTAGGTCCTTAAGGTCTTTTCCATTTCCTATGGCCCCTAGGTCCATCCTAGCTTTCACTTTTTGGCTTTATACCCGCTCTGATACCATTATATCTGTCACGCCCCAAGCCCGATCCTTTTGGCCGGTTCGAGAGCGTCAAACAGACGCCGAACGGACAGAGTCTCCCCTATCCGCCCAAGGCTCAACATGTACAGATAGAGTATAAAATTTTGCACTTGCGGAAGCATACACAAAGGCTTGCACGAAGACAAGCAACAGCCAATAGTGAAAGTACTATTAATACATACAAGTAACATGATTAATTGCAATCACATACATGCATAATTCTTACAACTTTGCATTCTTTAAAAGACTACCATTCTTTACATTCTTTGCATCATTTCTTTTTACATCTCATAGTCTTCAAAGATAAAGTTTAAATACATTTGATATTAGCATCTACCATCATCAAATACAAAAGATGATACAAAAGGGTAATGCAACTATAACAAAAGTAAAGTACTCGGGCGGTCTCTACCTAGGGCGCAATGCCCTTCCCGCGATCGTCGGCCGGCTCACTCGGTCCCGGCTCTGTGGACATAGTGGGGTGAGAACTACAACAAAGTTCCCAGTGGGTTCGGCAACCAACCACGCCGACTTTCCCACTAGGTCTAATTCAAGCGTAATAGAAAGAAAGGTAAGATAATAACCAACTAACAAATGCAACTAATACGCTTGAAAGTAACGATAAAATGCTCAAACTGTAAAGCATGCAAGATCATAAGTTCAATACCCAATCTCTTGGCTAACCCGTGGGTTTCGCCCTCAACAAGACTCAACCAAACTCAAAATCCTATAGTATACCGGGGAGGCTCAATATCGACCCGTTGGGACCGTCCTTAGGAAAACTCATTCCCTGAAAAACTCATGCCAGTGGTGACCAACTCCGGAGCGCACCGCTCGAGGGGGAGCTACCACCCCCGAGCAAGGACTATATGGTGAGTACGATCAATCCTTAACTTTAAGGATTCCAAATCTCAATCTATTCCTTTCCTTCAAGAAGAACTTATGTTCATATGACCCTTAACTCTAAGGTTGTTGTCATAATGTAAATCTCATGACTATACTAGTGTTATATACACTACTTGTTATTGTCCTTGTTCTTTGATGCCACACATGTTGTCTAAGTATTCTAGACTCATCTTTGTCACATTCTCTAAGTACATGTCCAATGTCACATTCACTTGTCAATTACACCAAGTTCTTGTTCTTGTTCTCTAGCATGCATACATAGGGTTCTTATTCTTTAGCACATGTTCTCATATAATTATATCTCATGCATTTGAACTCACAAATTGCAATATAACTCATAAATTACCCTACTATGCATTATGCTCAACATATATAGAATGCTCAAAAGTGACACTTAGACATAGGAAGAATTCCGGTGTCCTTGGAATGCACCACCCACCTTCTAAAATTATGGATGGGTTGCCCGTCGAATTTCGTAGCTAACCGAGGCCTATTTTGAAATCTGCGCAGTTATCAGATTTTACATCAGGCTAGCTTACATAGCAACTCATAGATAGGCTTTTCGTTTAATTAAACGGAGTTGTCCCACGCATCGGGGATACCCCCAATTAGATTTCTACAAGGTCAATTTGACCTTAGAACCCCTATAGCCAAAAGCCCCAAATTTGGGTGCTCTACCAAGCCCTATGTGAAACCCTAGGTTTTGATCTCTTAAACAAGCAAAAGAGAGCTTGTTATAACTCTTAGAGATGATCTAAGACCATCTACACTCATTTCTAGGGCATGCATTGATACCCTAGAGATCCACCATGAGTGCTCATGAAGCATCCATGGATTTTCATGGAGCTTGATGCTCTACTATGTCTCTAACATGAGAGAAACTCAAAAACTCTAGGTTTCATGGAAGAAAATCCAAACCCTAACCTAGGTTTCCAAAGAAACCATACCTTGGTCCAAGCTATCCCACTATCCACCTTGTAGGAGAGCTTCTAGAACCTCCAAGCCTCCAAAATCTCCTCCTTGGACTTCTTCTCCTTCTTCTCCAAGCTCTAGGAGCAAATCTCTAGAGAGAGAAAGAGAGGAAATGAGAGGGAGAGGTTTGAGGGTGAATGGCTGTGAAAGAGAGAGCCATTGGGTACATATTGTATTGTAACAATGCAAACAAACCCCTCCAATCACGAAAATTACAAACTGCTCGAACTAGGCAGTTTTCGTGCTCAGGGTCCGGACCTGGCCGTGGGATTCGGATCCCGAAAGTTGGGGTTTTGGGACTTAGCCATATTTCTGCTGACTTCGCAGGGGTGGACCGGTCCTGGCCTCCTGATCCGGATCCCGAGAGCAGGATTTTCAGGACTTAGCCAAATTTCTGCTGATTTCACAGGGGTGGACCGGTCCTGGCCTCCAGATCCGGATCCCGAGAGCAGAATTTTCAGGACTTAGCCAAATTTCTGCGATTTCACGGGGGTGGACCGGTCTGGCCTCCGGATCCGGATCCCGAGACGAGAATTTTCGGGACTTAGCCAATTTTTTGGTCTTGAGTCTAAGCTTGTGGCATCCGGACTCCACCTATGGGGTCCGGACCCAGCAAGCTCTAAATCTGAAATTTTTCCAGATTTACAGTTTCTTGCTCCTCGAGTCCCGTTTTCACTTCACACAAGTTCTAAAACTCTTAGAACCTTGTGGCACTTGTCTCACTCCGCGTTCCGATCATTTTGACAGAACTCGGCACGTTTTACGAGAAAGTGGGTTGTTACACGGACAGGGGAGGTGTTGTCAGTCCGGCGTCCGCTCGGCGCGCCCGAGCCGGACCAAATCGGTAGCGGTATCGGGGCGGGGGCGTCACACTCCACTCGCGTTCCTCCTCTTGCTCTGCTCCCGCTCTTCGCTCTGCTCTCGCTCCTCATTAATGGCGGGCGGGTTGGTCGCGTCATCTTTGGGGTCTGATCTCAGGTAGGATCGTCGGCGGCATGGCGGTTGGGTTGGTCCCGTCATGCTGATGTCTTCGGTTAGCAGCCAGATGGCGGTATCTTCCATCTTTTCTGCACCTTCCGTGCAGGTGTTGGACGGGTGGCGGTATCTTCTCTCCCCTCTGGACCCTCCATAGGGGTGTCAGCCGACATGGCGGCTGCGAGTCCGATCTCGGGTAGGATCGTACGGGTTCTGTCCTTAATTCCAGGCGAAGAAAAAATATACACAAGTACGGATTC
Source organism: Aechmea fasciata (assembly GCA_025177825.1). Taxonomy (NCBI): domain Eukaryota; kingdom Viridiplantae; phylum Streptophyta; class Magnoliopsida; order Poales; family Bromeliaceae; genus Aechmea; species Aechmea fasciata. The sequence continues at coordinate 11,846,676 of CM045935.1, read as the reverse complement.
GATTTGTAGCTCTTCCGTGAATGCTGAAGAAGCAGATCTCTTATATCTTGCTGATTTATTGAATTCTTTAAAGTTCAGTGGAGTACCAGACTATGAATTAAAATTGAAACTAGGAGTTCCAATAATGTTGTTGCGCAACATAAGTCAGAGTTCCGGACTTTGTAATGGTACCTGTTTACTTATTACTCAATTAGCTCCAAGGATTATCGAAGCCCAAATTTTTACAGGGAATCATGCTGGCGAAAAAGTTTATATCACGCGCATTGTAATGCATGTAACAGAAACAAAATGGCCTTTTGTTTTGAAACGAAGACAATTCCCTGTTCGCGTCTGTTATGGCATCACCATGAATAAAAGTCAAGGGCAGACTTTGCAACGGGGTTGGCATTTATCTATCGAAGCTGGTATTCTCACATGGACAACTTTATGTTGCAATTTCACGAGTGACCTCACGTCAAGGCCTGCGTATTTTAATCGATAACAAAGATGATGAACTCGAAGGATATAAAAGAAATATTGTTTTCTTTGAAATTTTTGAGGACTTGAATCTATGACTACATAGTCTGTTATTCTACTGTAATGTCATATTTTAGAAAATTTAAAGTAAATATCTCTTTCTTTAATGTATCAAGGTTCTTATTTTTCAATTCTATAATCAATCTTACTGATTTTATTGTATTTTCATTGCCGAAATAAATTGCGGGATGGAGTTTGTTCTTCTAAAAGAATTTGCTTTGGCACAACAACACTGTAAAATTAGAACCAGAGTTAGCAGAATGTGGGAATCAACAACACTGTTGCTTAAAAATGATATATTGAGCTTGGACTGTTTTCTTATAGATGAGGAGGTTGGTATAAAGTTTATTTGTAATAAATCGGCTTTTTAACTGAATGAAATTTGACTTTAGTTTTTTTTGTTATTGTGCGTAAATGTATTATAAAAGCACACGTCAAATTTCAGGTGAAACCGAGGTAAAACGAAAAAGTTACGCGACCCGGAAGATTGACTTAAGTGAATAGTAACTTCAGTTTTCCGGATGAGCCGGAAATAGAAGTTGGGTTCAGGTGCGTACCGAATTCCAAACCTGGGCTTCCAATAGCTCGTTTCGAACGGCTCCACTATACTGGAATCGTTGGCACTGACGGAATCGAATTCTGATGCACGGTTATCGAGAAAAAGGATTTTGAACGATTTGACCTAAGTAGTTAAAGAATTGGAGGTTTACGGAGAAAAAGAGGAGATGTGATACTTCGCGAATCCGAGGCCAAATCAAATGAAGTAAAAGGCCAAATTCGATGTTCTCGACGCGCTGAACGCGCTGGCGCGATCCGATCGTGAATCTGACGGACGGATCTCCGGGAATCGCGAAAAGAATGCGAAGGGGTTAAGATCGCATAACGGCGGAACGCGAAGAGTCGCGATATTTTATGCGCCGAAATGCGAAGGGTTGAACACAGAGGGTCCTATGCGCATAATTGTCATGCTGGCAGGGGCTAAAATATGAATTGTGGCTTGTGGTGGGCTAAAGTGCAAATGAGCCCTATGTGTTATAAGTGGATCTAGGGTTCATGTACACTAAAACCTAACCCTAGCCCACCCCTTCACCTCCCAAGCCCTCAGCCGCCACCTACCTCTCCTCTGCCATCCCGAGCGCGCACCCCCGACCTTCGGCAACCTCTCCCGGCCGCCGAAGAGCCACCCCGAGCCCTCAGCCTCCTCTTCCTCCTCTCCCCTCGGCCACCTAGCCACCTTGGCCGAGAGAGAGAGTGCGGGGTTGGTCTCTGAGCCGAGCACCAGCATCCCTGGGCCGAGAACAACCGCCGGCGCCCATCACCGACCGCCGGCGCCGTCGGAGCCGCCGCCGGAGCCGCCTTGCTCCTGCGGTTGCTTTCGGTCGCCCTGGCCGAGCCGGATCTTCCCCGACTTCCGCGCGCGGCCGCCGCTTTCCTCGGGTGCCCCGACCTCCTTCGGCAGGGAACTTCCGGCGAGCCTTCCCGGCCATCCCCAGAGCAACGCGGCGCCGCCCGAGCCACGGCGCCGCTGCGGCCGCCCCGGACCGAGCGGGCTGGGGCTCGGGCTTAGCGCGCGGCCCCGCCTCGTCGAGCTTGCGCCGCTCTTCTGCCGGCCCCGGTGACCTCCGGCAACCCGAGGCTCACCTCCCCGGAGTCACCGCCCGCCGCCGGCCGTCGCTTCACTTTCCTGCGGCCGCAGGACACAGTGCGGCCGAGGGTTGCACCCTCGGCTTCCGGCATCTGCGCCGCCTCCCGAGGAAGCATCGGCTTCCTCGGCCTCCGTGCCGGGCCGGCGCCGTCCGCGTCCGGCCGCCGTCGTGCCGCCGGCGCCTCCTAACCGAGAGGAGGAAGGAGGAGTGGATCTCCTCCGCCGCGCCACCGGCCGCCTCCGCCGCCGGTCGGGACCTTCCACTGTCATCTCCGACCCGGCGCTCCCGTCCCTGATTGGAACGACCGCCGCCGCCCCGCCGGCGGCCAACCCTAGCTCTCGGTTAAGGTAAGGGCTTGATTTTCTAAACAGCACCTAGTTCTAGGGTTTGTGCACAGTTCCCGAGGCTACAGTGGGTCTTTTTGACCATGTGAGGTGAGCACGATCATCGGAATTTCGTGCTGAACTCGATGCTCACCTCCGTTCTGAGTCTCGATGCCTCGTTTAGCGGGACGAACGTACTTTACACGTTGTGCGCGCTGTTTACTGAAATTGATGTCGCTTGTTCGCGCACTACGATGCCCGACAGTGTTCCGAAAGGCGAGCACGGTCTTCAGCATGTCGAAGACTTATAGCGAGTGCGATTTCAAAATTTATGGTGCACTGGTTTGCGTGCACAACCCATAATAGTCCTAAATCGCATGAAATAATGCGATTTTATGGAGCTTCGGGGACTTTTATGCAATTTAGAATTTCGTGGTCGCTGTAAACAGCGTAGGAATGTTGCGGGTAACCTCTGGACTAACTGTCCAAGGTCCCGAGCTTTTCGAAAAACAATAAGTATGATTCCGGAGCGTTCGTCGGTGAAATTCGACGACGGAACGCGACTTTGGTTCGGATTTCTTCCGACAACTCTTAGTGATTTTTTTTACGGTGTCGCTGAGCCTTGTTGGCTGGTCACCCGCGTCATTTCGAGGGTTTAGAAATGACGGGTGACGACGGTTGGTTCCGGTGTCGAAATAGACACTTTCGGGAACCCGTATTCGTACAATTATCCGACGATAATTGTATTGTAGTGTTATCTTGTGTTTCTGCCAAAACATCCAAATAGGAGTGTTTTATGGCAGCGGGTGACTCGTGACACGAGTCGGTGCTTTCGGAATTTGTTCGTGGGTCCGGCGGAGTCCCGGTGTGGTTTACGGGACTCCGGCGAGTTACGGTAATTAGTTTCGGAAAACCAATCTCCGTGGGATTAGTTTGTGGGATGTGGAGTCAGTACTTGTGTTGGTGGGTTAGACGCTAACCCAGTGGACCTTTTCGTAGGTCTGGTTTCTTCGTTTCCACATACGACAGATCTGATCTTCTACAGTCGTACAGGTGGGTACTTCGATCCGACGTCCGTACAGTGGTACACGCTTGTGATGTTCCTTCCACCTTACTATTCATATCTTTTATCGTTAATATATATTGCACCTTTGTATTACAGTTTTACTCTACTCAGTGTTTCCATGCCTAGTACCATGTGTAGGAGTAGAGTAGTTTGCTTCTTGTCAGCCTATGACATCAGTGACTTTGTTCGGTCGGATCTACTTGATATACTCAGTGACCTTGTTGTTCGGTTGGTCAGTTCTTGTGTTTCCTTCAGTAGTACTCGCATACAGTTGAGAGGATGTTGAGTTGTTCCATCCTAGTTGACCTGATTGGTCGGTTCTTGTGCTTCCTTGAGTAGTACTCCCATACGGTTGAGGGGATGATGAGTTATTCCATCCTAGTTGACTGATTGGTCGGTTCGATACTTTCTTACGGTTTTTCGGTGACCTATTCGGCGAGAGGGCACTTGAGGATGGTGCTACGGCTTGCGAGAGAAGGAGTTGTATGCCCGATTAAAGAAGTGCGAGTTCGGTTGCGGGAGGTTACTTTCTTGGGCCACGTGATTTACGAGATGGAGTGGCAGTCGACCGAAGAAGATTGAGGCTATTCGGGATTGGCCCAGACCGACGACGGCGACTGAGGTGCGGAGCTTCATTGGATTAGCTGGATACTACCGTCGGTTTGTGGAAGGCTTTGCGAAGCTTTCCACACCCCTCACTCGATTGACTCGTAAAGGAATTAAGTTCACCTGGAGTGAGGACTGTCAGAGGAGCTTCGATGAGTTGCGACAGCGGTTGATGTCAGCTCCTATCCTTGCCCTTCAAGTTATGGGGGAGGGATATGTGATCTATAGTGACTCATCACACAGTGGACTAGGGTGTGTGTTGATGCAGCATGGTAGGGTAATTGCTTATGCTTCGCGACAATTAAAGGATTACGAGAAGAATTACCCTACGCATGATTTGGAGCTCGCCGCAGTGGTTTTTGCGTTGAAGGCGTGGCGGCACTACTGGTATGGCGAGCACTGTGAGATTTTCACTGATCATAAAAGTCTCAAGTATCTGTTCACCCAAAAGGAGTTGAACCTCAGACAGCGCCGGTGGTTGGAGCTACTGAAGGACTATGATATTAGCATTCAGTATCATCCCGGCAAGGCGAATGTGGTGGCAGATGCCTTGAGCAGGAAGGCAGTGCAGGGCTCGTGCCTGATGATCACACAGCAGAGGCCGTTACTTGAGGAGCTACAGCGGTTGAGACTGGAGGTTGTGTCCCCTGGGTCTACTGCAATCCTAATGTCTATGGTTTTGCAGCCCACTCTGTTGGATAGGATCCGAGAGAAACAGAGTGGGGACCCACACTTGTTGAGGATTAGAGAGCAGTTGGAGAGGGACGGGCGAGAGGGTTTCACGGTGGACGGTTCGGGAGTGCGAGGTACGAGGACCGGTGTGTACCCGTGGATTCAGAGATCCGAGCAGACATCTTGAGAGAGGCTCACTGTTCTCCTTATACAGTACATCCTGGTGGAACCAAAATGTATAAGGACTTGAAAGCACAGTTCTGGTGGAATGGAATGAAAAGAGATATTGGCAGATATGTGGCTCAGTGTTTGACTTGCCAACAGGTGAAGGCAGAGCATCAGGTGCTGTTGGCAAGCTTCGAGTCTGCCCGGTGCCGAGTGGAAATGGGAGCAGATCACGATGGACTTTGTCGTGGGATTACCTAGAGCACAGGGTGGTTTCGATGCCATTTGGGTGATAGTGGACAGATTGACCAAGTGTGCCCACTTCCTACCAGTTCAGACTACCTGGTCCAGAGAGAGACTCGCGCAGCTATACCTGGATGAGATCGTCAGGCTGCATGGCGTGCCAGTGTCGATAGTATCGAGACGGGGACCCGAGGTTTGTGTCACACTTACGGAGGAGCTTACAAACGACCTTGGGTACACAGCTACACTTCAGCACAGCGTTTCACCCACAGACGGATGGTCAGTTAGAGAGGACCATTCAGACGCTAGAGGACATGCTGAGAGCATGCGTCATGGATTTTGGAGGAGGATGGCATCAACATTTGAGATTAGTTGAGTTTGCGTACAACAACAGCTATCAAGCGAGCATCCAGATGGCTCCGTTTGAGGCGTTGTATGGGCGCAGATGCCGATCCCCACTATTTTGGAGCGACGTGGGTGAAAGGGAGACACTTGGGCCTGAGATTTTGCTAGAGGCTGAGGAAAAGGTGAAGGTGGTTCGACGACACCTTTTGACAGCCCAGAGCCGCCAGAGGAGCTATGCAGACACCAGGAGACGAGACTTGGAGTTTCAGATTGGAGATCATGTATTTCTTAAAGTCTCGCCCTCCAAGGGGACTCGCTGATTTTGTGTGCGTGGAAAGCTCAGTCCACGCTACATTGGCCCTTTTGAGGTATTGGAGCGAGTTGGGCCAGTTGCTTACAGAGTTGCTCTACCCGCGACTAGTCGGCACCCACGGCGTTTTCCACGTCTCGGCATTGAGGAAATATGTGTTCGATCCCTCTCACGTGATTGACTTCACTCCGCTTGAACTTGGCGAGGACCTTCGATACGAGGAGCGACCGTTGCGGATTCTTGCTCGCGAGGCGAAAGAATTACGCAATCGGGTCATACCGTATGTCAAAGTGCGGTGGAGTAATCACGAGAGCGGGAGGCGACTTGGGAGCCGAGACGGCGATGAGGGAGGCTTATCCTAGTTCGACGAGCGAGCCGAGGTACGTTTGAGTTTCGCGGACGAAACTTTTTGTAGTGGGGGAGGATGTAGAGACCTGAAAATTGCACCTGAGGCTTGACGACGGCTCTGGAGAGTGTCGGGGCAAGCCTGGGTCGCGTTAGCGCCAAACAGACGCCAAACGGGCCCCGTGGGAACGCGAGAGCAGCGTGTGTCACGAAAAAATCTACAAATAGCAGGTTTTCTGTGAGCTGTACCGGTACAAACTGGTTGCTATACCGGTATAGCAACGGTTGCTATACCGGTATAGCCACCAGGACTATCTGGTATAGCCTGCGCGATTAGGCTCTCGGGTTACTGTTTGTGCGGTACAAGTGGGACTTTGTCTGCGGTACAAAGAGGAGGTATGATGCAGTTTGACTTTTTCCCACTTGTCACATCACCCCTCACCTCCCCTACTTAGCAGCAGAGAAGAGAGTGAAGGGGGCCTCTCCTTCATCTTCTTCCCCTTCCATTGCTGCTGCTGCTGCTTCTTCCCCAAGCTCAAGAGGAGCCCGAACTCCGCCGACGACGCGCCGCGGAGCCGATCGAGCGAGTTTTCGACGAGGTGACGCTATGAGGAGGCCGTGCGGCAGCCGATTCTTGCCATCCTCGACCTGGCGCTACTCGCAGGGAGGGTTTTCGAGGTGAGTGGCCCCTCGAGTTCGCTTTTACGGCTTTAAACTCTTATGATTTTCGGATGCTACTGCTGCTGTGCGTACATCATCGACCCTCGGTGTTCGCTTGTTCTCGTGTAGGAGAGTCGAAATCCGGCAAAACTTGAGGCGTTGGATCCGTGACTTCCGGACGATTCCAACGACACCTTACTTCTTTGGATTTGGATCAGGTTTGCTCGTCGGAACACATCTTTACCGAGCATTGTTTTGCGAGCAATTCGAGGTGCGGATTTGTTTTCCGGCGTCGACGTCGGCTCTTTGGCCGATTCTCCGCGCAGGAAGTCGGATCGCGTCGAAACTTGCGGCGTTGGATTCTAGACTGCGAGACGAAGATTTCGAGGCCTGAATCGCTGAATTTGGATAAGGTTAGCTTGGTTAACATTATGCTTTTCTCAGCCGCTGTTTTCCGGCAGATTCTGTGAAACGGTGTAACTTTGGGTTACTTCTTCGCAGCAGGAGACTTCGGACCTCGTCGGATCAGCGAAGGATCACTTTGGCGCGGGCCACCTTCCTTCGCTGCCAGGAGATTAATATCGAGGTGGGTTTACATCGGAATACTCCTAAGTATAATAGTCAACATGTGTAAACCTCTGTTTCGACCAGTACGTGATAGCTTGAATGCATGATTATCGTAGAGTACGTAATCTGAAATTGAATCATGCTTAGCGAATATTTAATATTATACATGTTGGACTTGGATTTGACTTAGGAGAAAACCTCGTTTTGGATCGTCATTAGCCTACGCTACCAGATTTAGCTCTAGGAGCCGTTTTGTGCCGTATTATCACCGTGGGAGTGCGATGGATACCCAGGGTAGTGTAGTTTGCTTTTACGCTCGCGCTGGGATGCCGAGCTTACTTTTCAGAGTCTTGTCGTCGGGTTGTCGGGCACCGTCGGGGTTTGACGGGGACCCATGTCTTGTGTGGTTACAGTTTGTGCCAAAGGGCACGTGGTGTGTTAGTTCTTGGACCCTGTTACTGGACTATGCCTTTGAGAGCCAGATTGAGCTCGACAGAGATATGCTTGCATACTCGGTTGGTTCGCGCCCACGAGTGCTGCTCCGGAGTCTGGCTTAGTGCTTTTGCGTTGGTGTCGCTGCGCCCTCGTTGTGGGTTGCTCTCTGCTAGCTACCCCTGGGGTAGTTGTAGTGTTGCTTCGACAGGCGGGACGGGTGCTTTCACAGTCCCTCGTAAGATTGGGTCAGCTTGTACTAGTTCTACGAGAGTGGTTTAGAGCGGGATAGTATAGGGATTGTTAGCGTCGAGTGTTTCCGGCTTCTTTTACTTTCTTGCTTACCCAGTAGACTTAGTGGGTGGACCGATGTGTTTAGGGCGGTACCCACTGAGGACTACTTGTTTTTATAGTAGTTCTCACGCCCTCTTTCTTCCACCGTTGTTGCAGGGCCTTCTGTTGCGGCTGCTCCTCCTTCTGAGACGGACCGCGGGAAGGGCGTGGCGAGCTAGAGCCTACCCTCCGAGTTCAGTGCTGAGTTAGACGATCCTCCTGCAGGTAGTGATAGTTTTTGGTTTGGACGCTTTTGTACATATAGTCGAACTCGCTGGAGCGAGTAGTGTTACTTTTGTATCTGAGATTGTATGTATATAAAGTTGTTGTTGTTTTCCTACCTGCTTGTTTATAGTTTACTTCAGCTCTATACTACTGTTTGTAGTATTGTATGTTATACAGGTACAGCTACGCTTCGTATACAGAAGAAATTCTTTTGTATACGGCGGATTTGTCGGCGTGCCCGGTGAATGTGCAACTCGGGGCGTGACACGAGCGGCCTTCATTTCTTTATGGCTATGCAATTTTGTAATGCCTTCTGGGTTAGATCATTTTATCAGACCTGAAACATTTGTTATGGCTTCTAAGTTAGCTTTCGGTGAGAGGGTTGCCTTAGCTCCTGGTATCCTTTGTGCCATTCATGTCGGTTTGTCTTTTATGAGCGACCATCCTGAAGGTCCTGCGCATCCTGGGCCTCAATTTCCTGTCAGTTTTCTATATGCGTGGATTGGTCTTCATTTTGAGCAGACTTATTCTAGAAAGATGATCAGCGACAGCATCAAAAACATCGTTGGCTTACGAAGCCATCCTCAAATGGTATTTTTTATGGATGCGGCGCTTCTCCCTTTAATGCTAAGCGAGCACGAATTCATCTCAGATCAAGTGCCCATTTTGTGTGGCGTCCCCTGCCATATTCTTATTCTTTTGTTAATGATGGTTGGCTTTATGATGCGAAATTATCTACAGGAGAGTGTAAATATCCGAAAGAGGTCTATGAATATATCATTTCTATCAGACAGAGTGTGCTTCCACTTCACTTAGGGAACAAACTGCACACACGGCCATATAACCCTTATCGTTTTGCTCGACAATTTGGCTTTGATCAATCTTTCCCCGAAAGTATCAATGTTCCTAAATTAGCCAATCACCTTGGAACACTTCGGATGTTGGAATCATTTCATTCGACAAGGAACTTCTACTAACTATTTCATACCGAAGAAAGACTGGATTGGCAGACCAACTTTACATTATGCGCGTTGGTGGTCTAATAGCGTGCATTCGAGCTTCAAGCATGGAGTGGGTTATTTACTAAATGCAGATGACCCCCGCAAGAAGAAAAAAAGTGTTACTATTTTAGAGAAAGATTCTATTCTTGAGAAGAGATCGACTCCGTCACGTGTTATAGACGAAAGAGCTCTAAATCCTCCAGAACCAAAGGGAAAACAACTCGCCTTATTTCCAGAATATGATCATGTTCAAGCTGATCTTTCCGATGACTCTCCTCAACGTGAAGTTCTTGGCCTCAGTTTTCCGATTCACGAAGATGATAGATATAAAAAATCTAAGGTATGCTCATTAGCATTTTTTTAATTATTTTCTCTCTCCTTTTTTTTCGTACTGAACTCCTTTTGTCCTATTTGTAGGGAGTGCACATTATGGATTCGACTACCGTAGGTGAAATGCATTTGCAAGATTCTCCAATAAGATCAAAGGTGCGGCATAGAATCCAAATGATTCGAATGTATTTACTCCAACATTCTTTCTTTCTCTCTATATGTATATATATTTTTTATTTTTACATAGGTATGCAATGCGGAATCATCTTTAAGAAACCCAGAAAATTCACCTCCGGATGCTTTAACCAAAGTAGCTCATGAGAAGCTTCCCTTACTGTGTCTTCAATAATAGGTGATATTTTTCATTCATATTCCATTTATGACGAATTGCACATGGCGCATGCCATACTTATACGCCATACTTATCTTATATATTCTTGACTGATAGAATCACAAATCGGAAAGAGTGGGTCGATTGAAGATGATATATTTCCGCATGATGACGAATTAGTTGACCACGTTTCAATACCTTCGCCACCAAAATACACTGATGTAATTTTATTTTCAGTTAAGTCCATATGCCTTCTGTTAGTTTTAAATTAAGCATTTAATTCTCAACTAGAGAAGGAGGTAAGATATGGATCATAATGTGTAATTTTTCGTTAGAAATTTGTAGCCACAAAAATTTCGTAAATCGGAGCTATAACGAAAATGTTATGGCCCATTTACATTTTGGTCCCTTCATTTACAAAACAGTCCCTGCAGCCAGCCTCATTGTCTTTTGATTTTGATGCAAACTTATATTCTGATCTTTCTCCTTGGTCTAAAATTCCTCTCAAGGAATTCAAGGTTGCAGAAATACATAAGTTAGGACTACAATAGAACCCGTTTGCATTTTACTCCCTGTTTTTTTTTTTTAAACAATCCCTGCAGCATGTATCTTTTGTTATATATCCTCTTTTTTTTTCTTCTTTTTTTTCTTTTTTTTTTGCAGGATCCACTCACAGATATGGTTCCTTTTTCTTTTTTTTCTTTTTTTACAAGATCCACTCACAGATGTTGCAGGTATTGGAGTGTCTACTTTCAATGAAACTTCCCCAACTCATCATGAGGTATTTATTTTAAACTTCATCCACTGGAGAATAGAAAATTTGTTCCAAATTTTATTTCATATCACTTCTGTAATCGCACACCATAACTTCATTGTTTAGGATGAGGGTGCTAAAGAAGAGGATGAAGCTATAACAGAAACACTTCCACTGGGTAAAAGAGAACAGGACATTGATATTTCGACCGTGGAAGCACATAAAAGAGCTCGTTTGGAGACTAATTTAGATCCAACTGGTAAAACCTCACTTTTTTTGTTAAAGTATGCCTCATGAAAGCACTCTTCATATTATACGCATTTTTTGTGCAGGTTTACAAGCAAAATCGAATAATAATCCGGAAGATGCTTTATCACCTTAGGGTGACGAGGTGGATTATGAACCTACGCCTTCACCACCTTAAGTTAACAATACGGTGATAGTTGTATTTCCTTTCTTTTTCTA